>JBCFYV010003648.1:0-26506 GCA_039000515.1 Timema cristinae
GGATCAAGAGAAACATATTTTAATTTTAATATAGTAAAGAAAGGAGTAATAAGAGACACAATAAAGGAAAACAATAATGCAACATTGTAATTCTTGGCAACAATACTATATAAGCTAGCAGTTTGAAAAGGGTGTAAACAATTACATCACATATCTATTACATCACGTTTTTGGTACAAATACATTACAGGTCTATCACATCGCTTTTTCCTCACCTCTACACAGAGCTAACCCTATTCTGACATACAACCAATAGGAATGAAGGGTCAACTGACTTCCCTTGAGAGGGGGAGAGTTTCTAAGATTGCCAGAAATCTAATGGCCTTAAAAAAAACTTGAGACTTGAATTTGTAAATTCAAATTGCTGTAGTGCAATGAAAAGCAAAGATGAATTAATAAAATAAGAATATAATCTACAACTTAAAAATATACCTTTTTATTTAGACAATTTTTCCAGAGAGGTAAAAAACAAAATTATGGTGTATTTATTTTAGGAGTGTTGTAGATACAGTGGCCTGGGCATCTCAGCTATGATAAAGTTTATTTAAGTTACACTATTCTTTTAACCAGCCCCACCTTCAAAGTGATAGGTGAGAGACAGGAACACTAGCCTTTCAACCAGCATCACCTTCAAGGTGAGAGTCAGGCACGCCATCATTTCAACCAGCCTCACCTTCAAGGTGAGAGTCAGGCACACCATCATTTAAACCTTCCCCACCTTCAAAATGAGAGTTAGAGGGAGAGTCAGGCACACTATCCTTTCAACCAGCTCTAATTTCAAAATGAGAGTCAGGCACACTATCCTTGTAACCAGCCATAACTTCAAAGTGAGAGTGAGCTGAGACACTAACCTAGAAAAATGTGATGTAATGGACACACATTGTATTTGTAACACGCTGTAATTGTATATATACACCCCTTCATTCCTATTGGTTGTATGTCAGAGTAGGGTTAACTGTGTTTAGCGAAACATGACGTGATGGATCTGCAATGTATTTGTACCAAAAACACAATGTAATGGTGGTCTCCCGAAAAAAATACTGTTTATATAGAAGGAATAGAAAGAGGTTGCGAATTGGAGACCATGCATCAAATTACTGGCAAGCCAGCTGCAGGATTGATTTGTTGCTTTCTTTACTTAGAGATAAAAGGTAAGAACTTTTGTTATCTCATTTGATTTTTTGACAAATTATTATTTCTAGGTCCTAGCATTAATACATTGTAGGTGCTTTAAAATTACATTATCCCAAGTAAGTTGCTAGTTGATTGTATTAATTATGTTCATCAACCAATTAAAACATATTTTATAACTTAGTTTATTGTACAAAATCTCTAATTTCAAAACTTGTGTATAACACCTTCTACAAATCAATGTATTATTGGGTTTGAACCAAAAGGTTTTCGACAGAATAGCTAACCATTTAAAAAAATTCCATAGAAATTTTTTTTGCATGTAAAATAAAGGTTTTTTGGGGGTTTATTAGATATTAAAGGATAATATAGCCCAGACAAAAGAGGAAAGAGCGTAATTTCTTATTTATATTTATTTATTATTTGTATTAGGTGGAATATGCTATCGAAGCTATTAAGTTGGGCTCCACAGCTATTGGTATCTGCACATCAGAAGGTGTAGTGCTGGCTGTGGAGAAACGAATAACCTCACCTCTCATGGAACCTACCACCATTGAGAAAATTGTTGAAGTAGACAAGCATATCGGTAAGTTATTTAGCAGTCTAACATCCTAGCTCAGTTTATAGTGTGTCAGTCTCCTGAGCTAAGGGTCCCGGGATATATTCTTGGCATGGCTGAAATTTTTTTATCATAGTAATGAATTAACGGCTGGAGACTGGATGGTGTGTCTGTTCTAGATTTAAATTGGTTTATAATATGTCTGTTGGTATAATCAGTTAATTCAGAAAGCACACACTAATTACCTCAAATAAATGAATGTAAAAAAAAGTCAGCACAATTCAGTTATAAACAATATTTTAAGAAAATCATAAATATCTATCCTTGCAAGTCTAGGAAACCTTGAATTGATGTAAAAATCTTATTTATTTTTAAAAGGAATGCAAAGAAAATTTCAGTTTGTAAACAAACAAACAAATTAAAAACCACTCAAGGATGCTAATGGTTGTAAAATGTTATCATCAGTTAAATAAGTTATTTGTTGAGCATTACCTGAAAGAATAAAATGTAAAGATAAGAATTTCCCTGCTCATTTTTTTATGAGTAAATTGTCTTAGAAGCCCACATATTTTCAAAATTTATGACATTTGATTTTTTATTTATTTGAGGTATTTAAAATGCACTTTTTGAATCGACTGATTATATCAGCACACAAGCATTTCTATAAGCGAGAGGACCTAAAATTTTGCTGGAAAGCTATTTTCACATAACTTCCAGGGTTCATTTACATGCCACAACAGACATGAGACTGATGGCTTTACTTCCTCTACAAAGGAAGTTGTGCTATAGATTTTTATCACTCAAAGAAAATCCATCAACCCACAATTATCGTGTCCTGAGATGAACACGTTACCCCAAGACCACTAAGGTCGACTGTAACATTGTTGTTTAGCGAATAAGGAATACTTGTCCTTTTTCTTGATGTCTGATGAGCTAAGAAAAGGTGGTATTTGCCATTGCAGCTAATCAAGCTGATCTTTGATGCCAACTATGTTGTATCATTTTAATTAAATGCTAATAAATTGAATAAACCAAACTATTTATTAATAACCTAATTTGAGCATTAATTTTAATTTGATTGCTACAAAGTAATATTCTTCAGACTCTTTATCTACCTAGCAAGCCACTGAAACTATATTTGTTGATAGAATGCATACTAGGCATTTTCATAAACAAATTTATTATTTTATTGATTTTAAATTTTCATGAACATAGGCCCCTAATTATAATCAATTTTATTATGTGAACATTTCACAGAACTTCTAGGTTAATTGTAATTAGAGAAAGCTGTTACTCAAAATTACTAACTACTTGTTACGTATTGCGGATGTAACTTTTTTTCTCTCTAGCTCCAAGACTACAAATCTGTATTATTCAAACCAGGGGTGTCACACAAAATATATTTTGGGGGGTGAGACAGTGAATTTCCCAACTATAGTAGACATTTTGAAATTAGAAAAATTCCCAGGTGACAGTTTCAACGCTGAGAACATGAGGGGATCTGGGGATTTGGAATTTCCCAAGTTAAAAAGAGGGCCCAGGGATTTCTCCCCAGGAAAAATTGTAAAATTTGAGACGAAGTAATTGGGCCTTGAATTGAGGATTTAGACAACTGTATTTTTAAAGTTATTTGTAAATAATGGATGTTTCAAGTTACGAATATAATCGGTTTTGGCATTCACCATCATTGCATGTAGTAAAACTTACCAGTTTCGGCTCGTGTGGACTCCAGTTGTATTATATCCAAGATCAAAATTAAAATAGCTCTGAACCATAGTTTTATCCCTCTGTTTTTTCTTAGGTTGTGCCGTGAGTGGTTTGATGGCTGATTCTAGAACCATGTTGGATCGAGCAAGGGTAGAATGCCAGAACCATTGGTTTGTGTATAACGAGAGAATGAGTGTGGAGTCTGCAGCACAAGCCGTGTCAAATCTCGCAATTCAGTTTGGAGACTCAGATGACGATGGTGGAGCAATGGTAAGACCATCCAAACAGTGCTGATATCATTATCTTACAGCTTTTATTATTTAACACTTTAGCTCAGTTGGTGGCACATCTCTACTGAACTAAGAGATCCAGTTTATTTATTTTCAAAAATATCATTGTTAAAATTGTGGTTTCCCCTATTCATAGTGACAAATTAACAGCCGAGAGACTGGATGATGTGTCTGTTCTAGAATTATTATTATTATTATTATTATTATTGTGTCTTACTACCCGTTCGGGTTATACGCACTTACGCTAATGTGTAATGGTAGGGTGATTGTGAGATGAAACGGAGGACCTACAGTTTAACATGGAATCTGAACCACGGTGGAGGCCTGGCATTCCACACATTTACAAGTTGTGATGAATACACTGTTCTAGAATTAAGTTAGTTTGTAAGTTGTGCTTTTATAATCATTACTTTCAAAAACTGCACAATAAACACCCAAAACTTAAGATTATTTCTATCCACACAGATATACAATCAGCTACACATTTGGAAACATACATTAAGCTTACAAGTCACTGTTGTGAATTCTTGATCACTCCTTTCTTAGATTATAAAGAAAATTATCTCTCTGAAAAACATGGCGGTTCTAATCATGTTCACCATGTTCATGTTCATTTTCTGTTAATTTGTCTTTTTTGTGCTGCGTCCTACCAGCTGTTCAGCTTATACACCTATTAATAATAGTTATCCTGCTGGAGTAGAGATGAGGAAGGGAAGGATTCATTTTGAGGTAATCCACCTGCATTTGCATGGAAGGAGAGTGGGAAACCACTCAGGAAAAACCACCCTTAATAGACTACACTGCGATTCAAACTGTGGTTTGATCATCACCAGCAGACCAGTCTAATATGATAGTGATGCCATAGACTATTTAGCCACTGAAGCTGATGTCTCTGTATAATTTTTCAACTTGTATTTGTACATAATTTTGTTTTCAGAGTCGACCGTTTGGTGTAGCAATTTTGTTTGCCGGAATTGATGAAAAGGTCCTCAACTGTTCCACATGGATCCATCGGGAACCTTCGTTCAGTTTGAAGCAAAAGCAATTGGCTCTGGCAGTGAAGGCGCTCAGCAAAGCTTACAGGAAGTTTATCATAAGGTAAACTTTGTTTATTTCAGTTGTGGAGCCAATCTGTGCTCTAAATCAGTTATTTTTCATAAAAATGAATTTAACATAGAATACTTAAAGACTAGTCACTCCATTTAACAGTTGGGGGATTCACCAATTTGTTGGGGTAAAAGCATCCCTCAAAATTATCTGTTAGGATAACCTGTAACACAAGTTACACATTTGTATGGGGAGAAGTGAGGCATATTTTAGCTAAAATATTTTTTTCTTGAGGTAACATTATTTTACTATACATATTAGGCATACTGTTTTTTTAATTTCATTTCAGGTTTCTGTACAGTGATAATCAACACACCTTCATTATTCAAATATCTACCTAAATAATTTGAATCAATTATTGTTCTTTTTAGAAAATTTATTTTATGTTTCTTTAATATTTATAAGAGCATAAATGGTCCAGCCATGTTTGGCAACACCGAACATTTTTTGGAATAATATGTGTTTATGATAGGTGTAATTTGCTTTTAAAATTAGTTAATATAAAAATCATTCTAAATATTTGACTGATCTCTTGAGCTTAGAAGAAATTATATTTTTAAAGTAATAATAATAATTAAAAAAATGCTCAATTAACTATTTTAGCTTTTGAAAAATTAACACACATATACACATTGCTATAATATAAAGTAGGGGTCTGCGAGCTTCAGTTCTTTCATTCGAGTCAAACTCAAGTCGAGTATTTCTAAAAGCTCCCAAGTTCGAGTCGAGTTCGAATATATTCATAATTTTATAATGTAAAGAGTATATATATGTTTATTTTAAATGTAAATAGGTATCACATCTTTAAAATTTCAGATTTAATAAAATATACTAAAACACATGTTCTTAAAATATGAATGAAACTCATTTTTATAAATACAAATACTCTTGGATAAAAGCTAACAAACGAAAATATCTGTTTTTAAATTAGAAATAACACTTAAAAAACATAATTTAAAAATAAGAACAATACTCAAAAATATATAGGGCACAATAGAAAAAAATAATTAAAATGGTTCAAAGTTTTAAGTACATTAAAATTACACTAACAGTTATTAAAAAAAAGTAATTTTATAATAAAGGTTATTGATAAAACTAAAGAAAAAATAAACTACCAAGAGTAAATTTGATGATGAAAGTGGGCTTCATCAAATTTATTCTTACTAGTTTATTTTTCCTTTAGTTTTATCAATTACCCTTATTATAAAATTATTTAGCCATTGGGCTACCTCATTTTTAAACATTTTTAAAAAAGTAATAAAATGAATAATTGCATGATCTGGAAATATACAATAAGATAGTGTATAAACACTGCACAATAATGTAAGATAAGTGATAGTGGAGGAAGTCAACCTTAAATGAGAGATTAGGCCTAGATTGAAAAACACACTTCTTCCTTCATTTCTTCAAACACTTTTACACTTACCACTTCTTCAAAACTTCCAAAGTATGACACTTCTGAATTTTCAGAAATTAAATTTTTCATCAATGTCTTTTCATACAAAAAATAAATATTTCCTAAAATTCATAACAATATGCAACTGTGGAAATTTGAAAAAGTGCAAAGTATAAAAGTGTAAGAAGAAATAAAGAAGTGTGTTTGTTTATATCTAGGCCTAACTTAAGATTCGGATGGACATCTCGAGGTTTGGCAAATCTCTACTCCAAGTAGTACCATGTGCTAACACCTCACCGGAGCTGCGCTGCTGTAGTTAGGGCAGTAACAACACCAACCCCTCTCACCCCTCTAATACTCACCCTTTCCGTTTCGGAGTGTCATTACTCCAGGCCGCCACCACCACCCCTAATACTTTCAATTTTGTTGCTTACTACAAAACCAAAGAAAGGCTATCATGATGATATCTAAGGCAGAGGTGTCTAAACTACGGCCCACGGGCCACTTGAGGGCTGCACGCAATTGTAAAATTGTTGTGATTTTACTAACAAAAATGTCAAGTTAAATAGATAATCAGTGCATGTTTTTAGACATTTGAACAAGTAAGCAAGCTCGATTATAATTTTCCATGTGTAAGAGCAAATCAAATGAGCTCCCGTTTGATTTAATCAATCTTCAAGCAGACAATGCTCTGAAGGAGACTTAAGATTATGAAACTAACTGAATTGTATGCATCACTTGTAGAGAAAAGTTTGGTAATTTGAAAACGTTTGCCAGAAAGATGTTTGTGTTATTTGCTTTTACCTATATTTGTGAACAGACTTTCTCATGCGTGAACATTAACAAAGCAAAGAACAGATATCTCTTAACATACTCAAATCTACAAAGTGTTTTGCGAATTAGGACGAACAAGCTGAATCCTGACTTCGACAAACTCGTGCAGGATTTTGGACAGTTGCATAAATTCCATTAACGATGGCAATTTGAGTAGTTATTAATCAACATTTGGTAGGCTAAGTATCAACATGAGTACATAACATATTTAGTTTTATTTGTTATGACATTAGATTTTATTTGCTACTTTTTTGTATCAAAGCTATATGGTTATATGACTAATATATGCAATTTTGCGTGAAAATAAAGTTCACTATTTAGTTCATTTAGACGTTTGTTACATGCGGCCAGCTAGAGACCTCACATATGTCCATGTGGTCCTTGGGGAGAAAATTTGCCCACCTATGCTCTAAGGATTAGTGTGGAGTTTCGAGCCGCAATCTCGGTGTTTTATTAGAATGTCGTCCCAAGTCAAAGGACAAGGGCTCCAATTCCTGTCTAAGTACAATTTTTTTGAGTTACCCAAGGAAATCATTATTTACAATAAATGGTGACATTTTTATTTAGTTTATATATTACCCACTGTATATCATTATCATTATTAGCACCATGTCTTACTACCCATTCGGGCTATACGCACTAACGCTAAAGTCACGATATTATCATAGTAATAACAATAATTTAAAAAGGAAGTTGCGTGTGTATCCCTAGTTTAGCCAGTATCAAATTAAAGTTCGTATACTCGAACATATTTTAGAATTGAAATTGTACGTTAAATAATCACTTTTAGTGTTTGTAGATGTTAAAAGAGGGAGGAGGGGGGAATTTTGAAATTGTAAAATGGACTACTTCAAATATATATTTTGTAATAAGAATAAGCAATAATCTGACAATACTTTAGCTACTTTTCATTCAAACTGTTTCAAAAACATGAAATAAAACCGATAGTTCAAAACAATAGGGTTATTATTTAGCACCGCGTCTTACTACCCGTTCGGTTTATACGATTGAAGTACTAATTACGCTAATGGATTGGGAATTGTGAAGGTTGAATTAGAGGGAAGGGAAACCCACATTTGGGTGGAGGGAGAGTGGAAAACCATTTAGGAAAAGCCACCCTCAGTTCACTCGACCGAGATTCGAACCTCAATCTCCCCATCCTTAGCGGTCGAGCTCAACATGACTAGCGCGTTAGCCAACTACGCCACCGAGGCAGGTATACTGTTATTCAATACTAGATTAAGTAATCTAACTTTAAAAAAAAATAGCATTCATCTTGGATATGTTTAAAATGAGCATACTGAAACATTGTTTATAGACTAAAAAAAACATTACTATTTTAAACAAACGTATTTTTTCTTCAGATTCCATAGTAAAAACATAATTTGTTTGTTACTTCTCTCCTCAACTGGTAAATTCTCAACCTGTGATTAAATGAGCAATGATGGAGGAAAGAATAGAAGGTACCAAAGACCCTGGCATAAGTTGTTTAGATAATGAAGCAATAGTTGGCATTATAGTAACATATTTCAATTATACTTTATTGTTAGAAAACTTACCATAGAATGTTTAAAATAACTATTATTATTATTATTATTATGTTTTAGCTACGTGTCGACCCATAAGAGGCCTTTTACGTAAAAACACTATAATTAAAGTAACTCAAAACTAATTATATGAAATGAAATAAAATAAAAAAGACAGTAAATGCAAGTTCATTGAGAGGGCATGGCTTGGTGAGAGTGAAGGAGAAATAATGGATGATAAATTAAATTAAGTGTGAAAAAATTAAACATGAAAGTCATATCCTCCAACGAAGGTACGTAGACCCCCTCCACCCACACCAGCGATCAAGGTCATGAAGTTCTTAGGGGAGAGTAAGGGGTGGGGACGTACACTCACTGGCATACTTGTTTTGTTCTCCTTTGGGGACCATGTACATTAATACACTAATACATTAAACAAGTTGTCCTATACAGAGGCCTATTATATAAAATTCAGTGACATAGTCTAAGGATAATGTCTGATAGAGAATGTTATATCAATTGTTTATGCATTCAGAAAATGGCCGTTTGTTTGCGTGGACCAGAGTCCTTATTTAAATATGTTCCCCACTATCTAGAAGGTTGAATTTGGTACACAGCTTCCACTAGTGGGACATTTTAATTTATTAAATCTTGACATTTCATAAATAAAGCTTTTAACAACAACAAACAATTCTTTGTCTCTTCGGCTAGTCTCTCCTTTTTCACCCCCTCCATCCCCATAGTGTCAAGTTACTAGTCTAATGCATTATAATTTGACTGTCTTGTATGTAGAAAATCCTCTTACTTGTCAGAGCAAAATGCTTAATTTTGAACTATCATTTTGTATTTAAAGTTTTATTTATTTTTAAATAAAAGTATATATCTTGTATTAAAGTAGATATTAAATTGCATTTTTTTTAGTGCAATCATTCATATTCCGTTTACAAGTTAAATTGAATGAAAAAAAGTATGTTATTGTTACGTTGTTTTTTTTCGTAGGGTACAGTAGACAAAATCAACCTCATATTAAAGTAGGTATCCATCCGAATTTTTAATAAACATAACTTGTTAAATTTAGTGTCATTATAGCAATAGCTTAAAATGTTAATAAAAGTAACCTACACACTTTTATTATCATGTGAGCTACTAAATACTTATTGGGACTATGTATTAAAATAAATTGGAAAATGCAAGCAAACATTATTGCTGTAATGTCAGTAAATTCCGGCGCAAATGTTGAAAATAACATCCACCTCCGCCCCCAATCTGTATTCGTAATCACATCCAAGAAATTCACATGATATTCGGGGATATATTTAGATTTAATGACAAAATAACCCTAAAACTAATTTATTACATACTATTTTATATAATTAACCTATTCCATATAATAATGTTTGTATAATTTTAGTCGATTAATCGAACGTGTGGGGCATATTGGAAATAATATTGTTGGATGTGTTGTTTTTTTTGTCAAACATTTATAATTAAAATACAATATCCTTTATAAATGACCCACAAACTATTATTTATATCTTCCATTTTGGTTACCAAGGTAGTTGAGAGGAAGTGATCCTGCATTAGCGCATAGAGAGGATGGCAAACCACTGATAAATCACATGTGATAAGCCCCTCTAATTCACCCGGACGAGGTTCGAACCTCGACCTCACCGACAACAGCGATAGAGTGCAATGCTATACTAGCATATTATTCTACTCAACCACTGGTGCGGGTAGTATATATGTTACAAACACCAACACTAAACAAAAAAGTAACAAAATAGGTATTATTTTTTAACTCGCTTTTTGCTTTGCTAGTGTTTCTCAAAGTGTTTTAATATTTTTTAGCTGGTTTCCTGCTGTGTAACACAGATTTTCTGTTTCCATTGCGGGAGTATCGCCTATAATATTTTTCTTGGCTAAAAAACATAATTTCTATACAAAAAGTTTGTATCTAATCAAAGAAACAATGTAGATTGTTACACAAATTATTGATAAGGTAAACAGAATCAAGCCTACTCTATAAATAAACTTTTAACATAGATCATGCAAATACATCAACAGGAACATTTTCAAAAACTGAGGTTTGGATGTAATAGTAGTAACACGGTGACAGTGTCCAGTCCAGGGTTTTACCTGAAGGAGAAATAAATGTTGGAAGGGAAGGGGGAGTAGCATGGCTTACAGAAAAAAAAAGATGAAAAGATAATGAATGCCAAAGAGGGGTTGGGGAGGAGAGGGAGAGGCGCTTCCGAGGACAGAGCATTCTACCAGGCAGCTACTGAACTTTTTCAACAGTTCAGACATGATTTAATTTGAAAATATCAAATTTTCTGCCCGTTATTGTATTGTAAATATTTGTCGTGTATGATAGAACATTATCTTATTCTCTATAATAATATGATAACTTCAAAACTATATTCTTGTATTTCATGTTTTATTTAATTTAAATTTAATTGAAATTACGTCTTATTGTAAAAAAGTAAATATTAACTTGTAACTTTTTTTATTAATATAGTTCATTTTAAAATTACAAGTTTAATGAGATGCAAAAAACCGCATGTTGTTACTATGCATATTTTCTAAGCAATAGCCGGCACAACTTTATCGTTCTTATATAGTAGGTGTCCATCCGAATCTTAACTATCCTTTCAGGTTGGCTTCCTTCGCTATCACATTACATTATTGTGGAGTTTTTCTACATTGTCTTGATAAAAAGTTTATAAAATTGAAGTTTTAATAAGTTAATATTTCCTCAAAATATTCTTGAATAACTTAATTTACCCTATAAGAAAACTTAAGAATCACATACAGTTAAAAATGTAAAGTGTTTAGTATTTTGTTTATTATTCTTTAGTGTATGCGCAGTTGCACATGTGCATTGTGCGGGCTCTTGTCAGACATTATTTTACTAAGCAATTTACTTCAATTCAAGATTTAATTCTTATAAAGATCTGATGCTCATACTTTAAAATGAAAAATAATATTTATAGCAAACAATATGAAATAATAAATGCTTTTTTAATATAAATGTGGTCAAATATGAATTGCAATAAATAAGATGAACATAGGCCATAGGGATGTGTGAGAACCAAGTTTTCAAATCAAGATGCGAGAATATGGCGAATTTTTTTATTATATAATATTAAATATTAATTATTGAAAATAAAATTAAAACAAAATTTATCTTAATGGCACATCTAACAAAACACTTTCATTTTTAACAAACTAAGGTAAACGCTTACCAATTTTGGCTCCTTTATGGGGAAAAAAATTAACTTCCAATTAAACCTTATATTTATTATCAAATAATCTTAAAAATAGTAAGTTTTCACTTGGCTTGGTTAATAAATTGATTAGGGTAGTTATTTTCATATTTCTATATATATATTTTTTAATTTCTCAAACTTTTGATTAACATTTTATATGCTCAATTTAAAATTGAGATATTTTTTTTCTCTCGTCTCACTCTCAAATTTTAGAGTCTCGCACATCCCTCCCTAACTTCTACTACTGTTTTCTTAGGATCAGCATAGAAATATTTAAGGCCGGTATGCAAGAACGATGTTGGAGTAGGAGTAAAGGAGGAGTAAAGGCGGAGTCAGCTACTCTTGAGTAAGGAATCCGTGTCGTGCTAGAACGTCTGGCTTGAGTTACTCAAGGTCACGTGATGAAATATTACACAGAAGTACCACATCTCTAGGGGAAATAAAATTCACTAGATCCACCGCCTTCTAAAGTGTCGATTTTGCTTGTAAAGTTTGATAGCCTGCTTAAATATGTCCTCTTGTTGATAAACACATCGTAATTAATTAAGAGCGTGTGGTGAAGTGAGAAAGAGAAATGGTATTTATTAGAATTAAATAGGTAGTTTCCAACTGTCAAATGAAAAAAAAAAAATTATGTTAGGACCATCGCAGCCAAGAAGAAAGCGTGGGAACAAATTAATAGAATTTTAAATCTTCCAGTAACCTCCAAAAGGTGAGTTTATTTTTATCTTATATTATTTTCACTTTAATACTTTATATAAAATCACGTATATTGTTTGAGTAATTGGATCGTCTATATTATTATTATTAGCACCGCGTCGTACTACCCATTCTGGCTATACGCAGGATCGTCTATAGAAATAAACACAAGTAAAGTAAAATCTTTAAACGTGTTTCTTATTGATGGTAAACACAAACGTCAACGTAACAAAAAATTATTTGTAGGCCTATGCTATTAATTTGCGTAGGCCCTAGCGTTGATAAGTTTTATTCCCTTTCTCTGTAGGCCTAGCGTTTATTTTTGCATAGTATAAGTCGAAACAAAAGTTTTGAAATTCTAAGAACGAGTGGAATTTATATATTATTGAACTAACCTAATCTTTACTCCTAACTTTATGTATTTTGTCTACTGGTAGGTCTTAGTAGGCCTGATTTAGCACTTTAGACCAGTACTATCTTAGGCTAGTTAACCTTCAATATAATATTTTTGTACAAGGTCTAGGCCTAGTCACAAAGTAAACATAGTAACTAAACTAACAATGTCATCCTCATAAATAGAAAAATATTACAACATACAAATATACAGTATTACCTTGAAGTTTATAGAGACAACAAATTTCATAAAATGCTTCACTGATTATTAGAACCAGTATATTAATATAGCCAGCTGTATAGTGGGAACTTTCATTAATATAGGCCTTTATAATAATTTATAATAACCATTAGTAATCTTTTCTTGTTTGATAACAAAGACACCTCAAGTTGACCTAGTTGGAACTGTGTTTATATTATATTGTGAATCATTTTAGAACTCTGGTTCACCTGCACAAACATTGGGACATTGTCAATTCAAGAAGGAAGAGGCAACTAGTTGAAGAGACAGTGGAACTGTTGAGCACTGGACGAGGGCCCTACAATTCTCACAAGCCATCATGTCCCAAGGTCGAGGTGGTAGCCCCCCCATAACTGCTGCTCTGAGGTCTACAGGTTACACCGTTGCTGTCAATACCATTATGGAGTATCTCGATACAACAGGTAGGCTATGTGAGATATTACAACTATAAGGTTCATATTTACAGAGAGATGCACACACAGAAACAGATTTTATAAGTTTATTTATATTCATAGATATAATTTGGACTGAGAAGGGTAGGCCTACTATTTACTTTTTAATAAACAAAATATTGATATACATACAAAATAGGTGTAAGTTTCATGATAGTATACAGAAAATTAACAATTGTTTACAAAATTAATTACATGATTGTCATAAACATGCTAACTCCTGAAAAACGACTTTGTTGACTTTAATCTGAATGGACATGTCTAGTATTGGTGGATGGAGTCTTTAAGAGCAAATAATGCACACTTGTCGATAAGTTAGGCCTGTCCTTTGAATCTTGGTTTAGTTACCGTACATAACATATGTGTCCTTATAGTGAGTGTTAGGTTTAAGATGTAGGTATGTGTTTACAAATTATAATGTGCAATATCAATCAAACTTGCATCTGTTGACCTGCAATGCTTTGAATGTTAAATTACATTTTCAAAAGCTTATTTGAAAATGTAATCTAAATGGTTTTAATTAAAAGCAATTTGATGATTATGTGCATTGACACCCTAATTTAGTATTCTAGTAAAAAGGACTTGCAGAAAACAAGCCATTGAAACATTTATCTGTGCAATATACAATGGTGAGAATGTTAATTTATTAGAGTTATTCTTTGATATTATTGGAAGTAGCAGCTGAAGGTCACATGACTTGACATCTGACTTATGAAAGCTGTTTTAATAACATCTAAAATTTAATAAAACCTCCCCCTTTAAAAATACTAGCTATGCTTGTTTTGTTCATACTATCCTTTATTTTTCAGATTTCCCAACTACAAGCATTGTCAGTTTGTCGCTGCCATTTCTTACACCAGTGCTTCAAGTCTCGGTCAGCCTTTTCACATCACCTGCATCCCTCTTGGGGACCCCAGACCTTTAAATTTGACTATTATATGTAAAATAGTTGACAAAACATTCAAAACAATTATAATATTTCCACATTTATTGTTAACACTATTATTATCTTTATATCTGCATTCAAGTGAATCAATTTTCTTTTTGATGAACTAGAAAGTGTTTAATTTAGAGTGAGCTCTGATAGATGAACATTAGGTTGTTGCTCCGTAGTTAGACCTAAGGTTAGGAATCTTTGTTGATTACTTTTGACATTTTTGTGATGGATCTATTTCTCTTGAATAATAGATACCGTAACCTGATTATTTTTTTTACCAAGAAAGCATGCCTATAAACAAAAACATCATATTCAATTTTTTTAAACACTTTTGTTTACTATGTTTAATGTTCCGATTGATAACTAACCTTTATATCTTTATATAGACCTGTTATAGCTAGGTAGTTTATATTAATTTTACATAGTAAATTACTGTTTATTAATATTTTATACATTTAACTTGCTATTATGTCTCAAATTATGAAACATAAAATTATAGGACTTAAGAATTGAGCCTAGATGTTTCGGCTCTAGAATTTATAAAATTACCAACATTTTCCCATTTGTTAAAAACAATATTCATATTAGGGTTATTTTCAAGTGATGTGTAGTAAAATTACAATTTCCAATATCCATTGTGTCGAGATCGTTCACCCTGCATTAACCTATAAAATGTTAATATATCTACATTCTTATGTTATAAAGTGATTAGGGAACTTTTCACTTCCACTCTGGAGGGTCTCTGGGGTACTTGATTTCCTGTTTTTATGTTAACCACTTATGTTGTTGCTAAGGACTGCAGGTATCTTAATTCAGCATTGCAAATTAAATTTTGACAATTTATATATATTTTTTTTGTCTGGCCAATCTCTAGTGTTTATCTTTTAAAATAAACTGACTGTGAAAAAATGATTATAATTATTTCCATTCCTTAGCAGGTGGTTTATTATTTTTCATCCCAAGGTCCAAATTTGAGCATCTGTTTGCACCACAAGCCGAAGATATATCCAGTAGTTTGTCTTAATAATATAGGCTCGCAAACAACACTCAGAAATTATTTTTAATATTATATTAAATAGATTATATTTGGAAGAAGGTAAAGAAAAGGTAGATAGAAACATAAAAAAGGGACGAGTTATATTATAGTTATTAGAGTTATATTATATAAATTGTAATTTTGTCTGGAGAATCTGTCTAATTATGTCATAGATAAGTTTAATTAAATACATCAAAAATATTTTATGAAATGTCAATCACTTTCACTGAACTTAGCATTATTAAATAATATATTATACCGATTTTTATCAATAAAATAAATGCATAACGAGATGCAGCCATGAGCTTTTCTAAATAAATGTTATTTGAATCATCAGGCCTTCTTCCAATATTTGCCTGGTAAGTATTAAAGTAAGTGGGAATTTAATAGTGTATAAGGCCAAATTATTTTGGTTTGTTTACGTTTCTATTATATTGAATTGAACTTCAACAATATTGCATACAACATATTCACTAAATGTGTTACAAATCATATAACATGATCAACACTAAACCCACCTCGGTGGTGTAGTTGGCTAACACGCTACTTTTGTGTTGAGCTAGACCACAGAGGATAGGAAGAGTTGAGGTTCGAATCTCGGTCGAGTGAACTGAGGTGAATTTTCCTAAATAGTTTTTTTACTCTTCCTCCACACAAGTGTGGGTTCACTTCCTCTAAATTCAACCTTTCATATTCCCAACACATTACCTAGTGTAATTAGTATTTAGGCGTACAACCCGAATGGGTAGTAAGATGTAGTGCTAAAAAAAATCTCTAATACATTATTATTATTACTATGGTACTTTGGTGTCAACGTGCTTGGTTACAGTACCTGTAATCTGAGGCAGGAAAACATCCAGGTTTACAACTCCAGTAACAGTAAAATAAAATTAAAACAGTCTATTTCAAAATTATTTATTAGCCCTCACTGGCAAGGACCACAATCATCATGGTTTTTAACACACAATATTTATAATATAAACATGATATTATGTTCTCTCTACCGATCAGTGTCAGAGCAGCTTGTATTATGTTTTGTCATGCTTGGCACAGAGTGTATCATGGCCCGCCAGTACAGTTTGTGTAAAGTTTGTGTCTTGATATTGTACAAGTATAAACACTAAAATAAATAATTCACTTTTGTGGCCACATGGTCTAAAATATCAAACTCACAAAAAAACTAGACTGCTGAAGATAGGGAGATCATGGTTTGAATCCCAGGCCAGTCTAACGAGGGTGGTCTTTTGTAAATGGTTTTTTCCCTTTTTCCTTGCAAATGTGTATACACTATTTAATCCAAACTTCCTCATCCCAGAAACAGTGTGATCAGTATGTATGCATATAACCTGACCAGATAGTACGACAGTGCTAAATCGACAAGATTGCGTATATGATCGGTGATAAAGATCGTACAACTAATTGTGTGTGGATTTCTTATTAGTAAGTTTAAAATGTAAGAATTTAGAGTTGAATTTACGTAACAATACATCCACCTTAGCATAAAGGGATTAAAAATCTACTCTGCTGAGTAGAACGAAAATAATAGTTTCCTCTCTCTCCTTGGGACATACATTTAGCATCAAAATGAGCAGTGATAACCTGCTAGTTTCCACCATTCTCCATTTCATTAGAGGTCTGTAAGGTCAAGATGATGGATGTCCACATTTGGTACGTGTGTTGATACAAGAAGTCTGTTTCTAAAGGAACATGAAACCAGCTTTATATAGTAACATTACCGATGTTTTGATTCGCCCGCCACAATGATTTTAATAAGGTTCTAACTGTAATAGTCCATGTGGTGAAGCCCAGACTCTCAGATGGACCCCCGGGGCTCTGGACAGTGATGTGGGTGCAGCCTCTTCGATATGAAACTCCAGGGAAGTTGGCCTAGTCATAGAACAGCATTCGCACAGCTCCCAGTTCAGCTTCTGTGGTGGGAAACCACACCACATGTTGCATGTTTTGGGCCAACCAAATTGATATTTTCTTAACAACACGCGATACCATTGACTGGTCAACATTGTAGGCCTACATTTCTCCGCCAACAACCTAAAAATGGAAGAACAAAGTTATTAGCCAATTTTAAAAAATTATAAGAATAGATATGTTTGTAGTCCGACCTAGGCCTACTGTGATTTTTTTAGAGGTAAGGTTATTTTGGATTTGATATGTATACAAAAAATCAATATTAAATGTCAACCAAAATCCCAATAGCTACTGTATGTCACAAAACAATCAATTAGCCTATTTGCTTCATTTACATAATTAAAAACAATGGAAGAAATATGTTGTCAGTAAATAATACAAGTCTTAATATTAATTAAACTTATATACTGATGCTAAATTAATCTTAACTAACACATTACAAAAACAAACATGAAAATTTATTAATGTATTCAATCCAAAAATTTAAATTAGTTGTTCATTCTTAAAAAAAAGTTAATAATGTTTTTTGTAAGTTTAGTAATAATAAATAATATAACCTTAAAAAAAAGTATATTTATAATTTGGTATTAACTTACTTGTAAGCATTCCGTGGCATAAAACTGAAGGGTGGTCAACATTTGTTGTAAATGAAGCAGTGGAAGTCATCATTGTGTTGTTGTGTTTCGGGATTGTCAATTTCCAACGTAGGGAAGATATCTTGTCATGCAACTTCCTTCTAAAATAGAAAATATTTTACGAAATTTTTCGTCAGAATAAGCCTAACAGGTATCCTGGAAATCCCTAACATGCCTCCGTTAAATCACAACAACTTTATTAGCCTCTTCTTCAAAATAGTCGTCGATAACGTCTAAATACGTGACAATCCGGTAGTCATGTAGCGCCATATTTTCTTGACAACACAAAACAAAATAACAGATGTTTGACATCTCTATTGCTCATGCGCGCCGCGCTGGGTTAGCCCTGTGTATAAGGGATAGGAGTAAACCTATGTATAAGGGGTAGGAGTAAAGCAGAAGGCTGGTCGGGACCAACCTTTGGAATTACTCAAGAGCGCGCACGCGCGCTCGTCCTTGCAAGCAAATCAACCGTCCTCCGCCTTTACTCCTTCTCCGCCTTTACTCCTACTCGTTCTTGCATACGGGCCTAAGTGTGAGTAAATATATGTTAGGGGTTTTACTTTCATTTGTGCTCTATTTTTCTACAATTCAAGTATTATATTTTGCATAATAATGCACCTTATTTCATATATAATATCTTAAGAATGGGCCCTCAAATCTGGATATTCAAGATTTTGAGAAAATTTCAGATTTGAGACTCAAATCCTTAAAAAAAACATTTTCCAATTTTTAAGGGAAATCCATTTTATAGCTCTTTTGCTGCTTATTTGTGGTTCAGATTAAATCATAATCACAGGATGAACTTAACACCCAAGTCCCAGACCAATAATTTAACATTTAACTGAAGGTTATACTGAATGGATTACAAGAATGACTTTTGATATTTAGTTGATATTATATTTATGTTTCCTCTTATATAAATAATTTTTTCCAAGATCAGATTGAAGAGTCGAAGGTAAATGGTATATTTTACCCAGCTCTATTTACAAACTAAGTGACGTGTGTTGTTTCAGTCGATGACGCTGAAAGAAGCCCTCAACTCAGCACTGACCATCCTGAAACAAGTGATGGAAGAGAAACTTAGTTCCACAAATGTGGAAGTGATGACTATGACGCCAGACAAACTGTTCCATATGTTTAACAAGGAGGAAGTTGAAGAGGTATTAATTATATTTTTAGTCTAAAATAAACTGCTAGATATTTCATTGGGTCTAGTGTAATGGCTTCATATTTAACAGCAGCCACATTCAGGAGATGTTTTGTACTCTGGCCAAGAGTCTGTAACCTGATTTGTTTGTTATAACAAATAAACAAATATAAATATCACAAAACTAGTCCATCTTAGATTTGTGCCTCGAACTAAAATTAGAGACATGCAAAAGGTGAGGTTATTTTTATGGAAAAAGTGGTGTTATTTTTCTCAAAAAGTGATATCATAAGCTGAAAGCGATATTATTTACATAAATACAAGTCAAATTACTATTTGTTAAAAAAAACTAAGATGCAACTTTATAAATTTTTCGTTCATACTGTGTATTTAACTATTTATTAACATGTTTGTAGAAAAATCAAATATAAATACGCACAAAATGTTTCACGCTTAGTAATATCAAACTTGATATATCAATATCAATACCTTTGAGTCTTACAAATAGCAATATCAAAATCGTTTATCAAGTTAGGTTTAAACCAAATAATAATACTGAAACATATCATAGAAGACTAAACTACTATCAAATATGGAGAAGGGAATAAAAATTAAGAATATATAATTTTGCCAAATATGACTGCTTGTACATTAGCCCCATGGCGTCTTTGGTGCTGACTGACAGCTAAAAGCTTTGAAAAGTTACCAGACCAAATTATGTATCCCTACGCGGAACCATATGATCTGCAAAAACATGTGTTTAGCAGCTGTCACTTCAATGGTCAAAATTTAGGTATTATACCTCAATGTTAACTGTCAGAAGTCTGCTGTGAGCTGTCAGTCAGCACTAAAGAAGCCATGGAGCTACTGTACCAAGGTCCACCATATATATTAATGTCCTTGCTTTGATCCAGCGTTAAATCTTTTAAAGGCTGTAAACAAATCAAAACTTAGGTATTGTAATGTGTAAAAGTAGAAATCGTGATTTTTAATTCTAACCTCAGCTAAAAAAAAGCTTAAATATCCTGAAAACACTCATTTTTCATGTGTCCAGGTGTCATTTTTCAACTAATTAATATCAATTGGCGTATGGACTAAGGGTGTGCAAAGCTTCAAAACTTTGATTTGGCTTTTAAAAAAAATATCAACTTCGACTTTGATGAGGGGAAAAAAAATTATGCTTCAATGTTTACTAAGCATCTCCAATAAAAATATTCACAGCTAAAACACTCAATTTATGTTAAATTATCGGCATTCTAAGCTGTTATCTAAATTACAAATGAACATTCATATGCAAAGAATCTGAAATAATTGAATTGTAAGCTATGATAACAACTTGATATATCAGAATAAAATGAAAAAAATTACAAAAAAAAATTATGCAATAAAACATCTTCCGAGTAGTGTAAGTGTATAAAGTTGTATGAATCACCACTATATATTATTTTTGCAAGCATAAAACAACTAACAAAACTTATTCAAGCTTTGATTCAGCTTCAACTTGAAATATAAGAATAATATGAGAGGATTACAAAACATTGTGTAGTAAAACATCTTTCAAGTTATATTAATGTATAAAATTATATAAATGTTCACAACATAGTTTTTCAAGCATAAAACATATTTGATTTGAGTTTGTTTTGAATTTAAAAAATGCACTTTGTACTCCGCTACTATGGGCACTCCAAACCAACTTCAATCTACACATAGCTTATAACCCGAATGGGTAGTAAGATGTGGTGCGAAAAAAATCACATTTTGTGTATACATGCATAATGGCTTGGTCATGTTAAACATATAAATGTTTCAACTAAAATAAAATGTAAACACATTCATGAAAATGTTCACATTTTCCAAGATAATAGATCCCTTTTTAAGTAATATGACCCACATAGTCTAACGCACTACTCACATATTAGACTAGACTGTCGATGACAGGAAGATAGAGGCTTGAATCTTGGTTGGATGTGCCGAGGTTTTTTTTCTTCCAAAACTATTTCCTACTCTCCTTACACACAAATGTGGGTACACTTCCTATAAATATAACCTTACAAATCCCTGAAACAATTAGTGTAATTAGTACATAAGTGTATTACCTAAATAGGTATTAAGACACGGTGCTAAAATTATTATTATTATTATTATTATTTAGCACCGCGTCTTACTACCCGTTCGGGTTATACGCTTAAGTACTAATTACACTAATGGATTAGGAATTGAGAAGGTTGAATTAGAGGAAGTGAACCCGCATTTGCATGGAGGGAGAATGGAAAACCATTTAGGAAAAACCACCCCCAGTTCACCAGACCGAGATTCGAACCTCGATCTCCCCGTCCTCAGCAGTCGGGCTCAACACGACAAGCGCGTTAGCCAACTACGCCACAGAGGCGGGTGCGGTGCTAAAAGAGTGATATGGTTGGCAAAGTAACCAAATCCTATGTATACTCACAACATACACTCGTGAGTGACAACATACACTCGTGGGTCACTAGCTAGTCTATCTTTGTTGAGATATTTATGAACACTCTCTAAGGTAGTTTATTTTTATAATAAAGGAAATTGATAAAACTAAAGAAATAGGAAAAATAAACTACTAAGAATAAGAATAAATTTGATGAAGAAAGCCCACCTAGGTGGGCTTTCTTCATCAAATTTATTCTTATTCTTAGTAGTTTATTTTTCCTATTTCTTTAGTTTTATCAATTTCCTTTATTATAAAATTATCTAGCCATTGGGCCACCTCATTTTTAATCATTTTAAGGTAGTTTATTGTAAGTGACAGGAAAGGAAGCCAAAGATAGCAAAGTTAGGCCTTGATAGAAAATTAATAAGCTTCTTTCTTCATTTCTACGCATATTCTTCACACCTGTAATTTAGGATCACTTTCTAAGTAACACAGCTAAACTCACATGTACGCAACTATGAAAATGATTAGAAGTGTGTGTGAAGAAATTAATAACTTTATGAATGGAAGAATGGTAAAGGTATAAAGGAAGATGAAGGCATTTTAATTAACTGACCCGGATACATGCTGGAAACAGTTTACGATGATGATGATGATAATAATATATTTTGGCACCAACTTCTATACACCCCTTCCAAAAAAAATCTGCCGCCAGTGATTCACACCATTCTTCAGTTCATTGTCTCCTGCAAAACACAAGGGATCGTCACTTGGAGCGAGGTCTGGGCTATATGGTGGGTGGTCCAGCAGTTTCCATGCATACTGCTGAATCAGTTGAACAGTTTGGGCTGCAGTGTGGGCTCGGAGCAGGTATTATCCGTGCAAAAGAAGAATCCCTGATGTCAGCATGCCACATCTTTTGTTTGTCTGAGTATTTTTAAGGTTTCACAATATCTTGCAGCATTAATGTTTCTTCCTCATTCAAGAAAATCAACAAGCAAGACACCCTTCTGGTCCCAAAAAACAGAAGCTATGATTTTTTTTTTTTTGCTATAGCGTTCCTGTTATAATTTTTTGCCTTTGGGGATGTTGAGGGACGCCACTGCATTAATTGTTGGTTTATTTCAACATTCATATATGAAATACAAGTCTCTTCACCATTTATGATTTGAGAAAAAAAGTTCATTTCCTTCCTTTTCAAAATGCTGCAAAAATATTTTACCTGACTTCACATGTTTTTGTTTGTGTGCTTCAGTCAGCATTTTGGGGACCCATTTGGCACACAGTTTCTTGTAGCTTAGCTTTTATGTCACAATTTCGTGAATGAATGACAATGAAACTTCTGGAAATTCAAAAGAAAGTTCTGTAAGTGTGAAACGACGATTCTCACGAATTTTCATGCCCACATATTCTACTAAATTGTCAATCACCACACTTGGTCAGCCACTGCGCTCTTCATCATGAACATTGGTGCGACCTTCTTTAAACATATGGACCCATTGTCTCACTTTACTTTCACTCATAACATCAGGCCTGTAAACCTTACATATCCGATGATAAATTTCTACAGCTTCAAGGTTTTTTACTAACAAAAATCGTATGACATTACAAACCTCACAACTGGTGGGATTACTTATGACAGCACTCATTTTAAATCACTCTCACAAAACATCAGATGAGGATAGAACTGAAGTAAAAGGATCAACAGAAAGCTGTTGAGTCAACCTATGCAACTGATTCCACCTACAAGTCTATTTTGGCGGTCATATCTCAACGAACCTTACTTTTTGGACGCGCCTTGTACTAAAATTATACATTCTCTATGTTCAAATTTGGGTTGGAATTTCAAAAAAAATGTTGGGTTTGGATTCGAGCAAAACAGAAACCAACCAACCCATTTTAAGTTTATTGATCTGGTATTTGTGGAAAAGTGTTACAATAAATGACCTTATTATTTTTAATATCCCACCATCACAAAAACATGTTGACATTGTTTCAGATTGTTGTTGGTGTTGATTCTAATGTAAAGGATGAACCAGCAGGGAAGGGTCCCAAGCCAGCTGTCGCCAAATCTGCACTGGCACTCTGAACCAAATGAACTAATAAATATATTCTCACATCTTCTTTCCTACCTCCACATTATGTTGAAGCAAATTGTTGGTGTTTCATAAACTTTGTTAAAATTATTTTATACGCCCATTAATCTGGATTTGGTTTGGTAATGCAATTGTAATAGGAAATAAACGTTTTATCTAGCTTGATATTAAATGTCATAAATATATGTTTTGTGTTTATTTATTAATGATATGATTCAGATTTTTATGATAAAAATAAAAGAATACTTCCCGTCTGGTGAGTTCCGATAGAATTAAAATCTAGGTAGGGGGATTGGGCGGTAACACTTGATTTTCTTCAAGATGCAGCCACAACTAGTGGCAGCGATGTAAAGTGTGAACTGTGTTCTTCTTAGTATTGTAAAAGCTATATTGTGTTTGTTTCTATCCACCTTTCCTCTACATTCTTCCAAATATAACCAACTACCTCAAAAAGTGAAAGAGCTTCCTTAAAGAGATAATAAGTATATGAAATCCTTCATACTAAATTAAAATAAAATGACATACAGAATTTGAAAAACAATAAATCATACTCTTAAAAATATATCCATATTATTATATTATTTTTAATTTGGAACAGAAAATGTATATATTCCTTCCTAGACCTACTAAAGATTCTGTCACGATTCTGTCACTTGACAAAACACATCATCAAATCACTCGCTACCTGCTTCACTGGCTGCATGTTTTAAGGCGTCATTCTCTTGTTAGACTAAGCTGCCGATGACAGTGAGATTGTGGTTCAAATCTCAGTCTGGTGTACTGAGGGTTTTTTCCTAAATGGTTTTCCTATCTGTCTCTACATGCAAATGCAGGTACACTTTACATAAATTTAGCCTTCCTTATCCCTAAGTCATTAGGATAATTAGTACATATAGCCTGAACAAGTAGTAAGACACAGTGCTAAATAAAATCACTCACTTTAGTACAAGATAGTAATAATAAAATCACAAATGAATGTAATTTTTAATTAGTATTTTAAAACAAAGGAATAACTAAAATAATTTACAACTCAAAGCTAAGTTGAAACTATAAATGAAAGAGTTGAAGATACTATTTTGATGGGTTGATTTTGAAACCACTTTACCAGCTGTTATTTTCTTGTTTTAAGGTTGTTTTTATAACACAAGACTGGCTCATAAGATATATTGGACTCACCTACATTATGCTTTCTCTCTTGGTTTTACTTATTATATAGCTGCATCAGTGCTTTAGTGTCTTAATATGTAAGACTTGCATTGCACTTAGGTCCTATTAATGGGAAGGTTTCCTTCTAAGTTAGAGGTGGATAACCTTTTCTACCCGAGGGTCACATGAACATCTTAAGGTCTCTTAGCGGGCCGCATGTGATAAAAATTTTAATTTATTAAATAATGAACTTTATATTTTCACACAAAAATACATTAGTCAAATAGCTAACTAACTGGTACACAAAGAAAGTATCAAATAAAATCTAATGTCTTAGCAAATCAATTTAAACATGTTGCTTTTTAGCCTACCTAAATGTTGTTTAGTAACTAATAAAACTGTTATCGTAATGGGATGTATGAAACTGTCAAAAATATTGTGGTCCATAGTTTGCCCGCAGCTGTTCTAAGTTAATCCATTAAAATAATTTGTCTCAAATATATTTATAAAAAAACATTAATTTTTTTTTAAATTGCCATGTCTTGTCATATTTTCCATATTCATTCAAATGGACCCCACAAAATGGAATAGGTTTTCCTTAAAGAATATCCATTTACATGTAATATTTTAGAACTTAATGATTATGTCTTTCTATATAAGGAAACATTATGTTCAAACTATAAAATATTAGGCAAAGAAAAATAATTTATTGAAATTATTATTTTGATGTTTTGGCAACCTGATAAAGCTGAATAAGTAAGGGAATAAAAAATATTTATAAACCTACATAATAAAGATAAAATAAACATTGCGTAGCAAAAGATTCTGACGACTTGGCTAAAGCAAAGGAAATAAATGGTACGGAATTCCGCATGGACTTTCTCGCTCTATTGTTTGAAAATGGAGATATTTACTCAAAACTCGTAATATATGTGAAACGAAATAATATACAATAGCAAACCCAAGCAAAAATTGCACTATACTTATGTAAAACTTTTTTTTTAGTCCCGGTTTTAAATTTTACAATTTTGTTTCTAAAGAATTAAAGTCCTCATTTTTATGGTTGGACTGATAAAAAAGATCAATGTTGGGTCCATAAGGGTCAACACTTCATATTAAAATTTTAACTTCTGATTAAAATTTTTTACATTTTATTAAGTGTTGCAAATCTGCATGCCATCGCATGACTAGTAAAGTCCTCATTTATAAATTATGACCAATAAAAAATGTAAACATAGACTATTGAGTCTAAAATGGATATAGATCATTGTTGCACAAACATTTCTCTTAAGAGGTTTAAGGAAAAAACAACACAAACTTTTAGAGACTTATATTTAACTACTCTTTGGCATTAGAAAATTATTGCGTTAAAACTTAAGTAGTATCTCTTTACAACTAAAGCTCACAAAATTGTATTAATATAATTGCCAATATCTCAGACAATTTTGGATTTATAAAAATATATATTTCATATAAAAGTTTTTATTTTTAATAGTACTACAATTTTGCAATGATAAGTTATTTAGTATCTCAAATAGTTTTTCGGAGATACAGAAGTTTCTATAAATTACC
>JBCFYV010003649.1:0-27748 GCA_039000515.1 Timema cristinae
ATTTGCCACACAAGACACATAGATATGGCTTTAAATCATGATGAGCCATGTGTTTTCTCAAAGCCCCCATCTGCTTAAAAGATTTTCCACATTCCGAACATTCCACTAATTTACCTTCCTTAGGCATTTTTTACTTCAAAAGGAGAAAGTGTTCGTCTAAATTAGAAATAGTTATCACAATTTATCAATTAAGACTTAACAGTAGAGACATTTATTCAAGTTAAATTTTATTCTATACCAAATTTTCCACTTCTTAGAAATTCATGAATTAGAAATAATGTATGTAGCATTTCCACTTTCCTTGAAAAAATCCAAACATTAAATATACAAAATTTGTAAACATAACAAAATACAAAAAGAAATTGAATTGAAAGACGTTATCACAGATCACATTACTCTGTTTGTTGTCTGTTCTGTACTTCTGTTATATCCAGTCATAGAATAGATATTCAGTTCACCACAGATACACAGAACCATTTAAGACAAAGGTATTTGAATTATGGGTCTCTACTCTTTAGTACTAGTGATCAAACTTTAAAGCCAATAAGCGTTAGTATCGATGCATTATTGTACGCGCGCATTTCAAATCTTTTATAGAAGTTTGAACTAGTGCGTTCTCATTTTGTGGTTCTAGATAAAATGATGAGCTAGAGGAAATAATAAAATTGAATCAATAAAGGATATTATTAGTAAAATAGACATAAACTATAATAATAGTTTTCTAATTGTAGCAATTATTGCTCCAAGTCAACAAAATGGGGACAGTCAAGCATAATATTTCACTTACCCAATACCACTAATCTGGCCGAGCACCGTGCGCAAACAAAAACCCGACTACACGAACCACAAGTGAACAACTGCCAAGACTGAGCCAAGTTCTGCCTCTCGCCACCAGAGCCCGGCACCACCGCTAACATAATCAGTCCGCCCAACTTCAAGAAACGAGAACAAGATGGTAACTGCCAGGCGTTGCCAGAATAATATGGAATGTTCTTCTGCCCGCGCCCCCCCCCCCCCTCCTTTGTGCCTATCCTGTTCGATGAGTGAGCCATATAAAAGACCATCCGTCGAGGAAGACGCCACTCTTGGACTTGGCTGCGACCATGTAGGGATAAGCGTCGGCGTAAAGGACATATTATATTAATGTAAGAATAAAATCCAATTTCGGTTAAATGTAAATTTGGGAACTAGTCAAAATTCTTTTTAGATCTTTTATCAAATTTAATTATAATGTATTTGGGTTAATCTTCGTCTTTTGATATATTTTATAATGAGCGTATTGTAAAGTCAGGCATCTTCTGTATTATGAATATTAGGCATTATGCGCGAACTTTATTCTCAACCAAGTAATTTTTTTTTGTCTCTATTGTAAATATGGCACTTTGGGTTTGGTAAACATTAAGGCGGGAAAGTGTTTGGAATATGGCGCTGAGAATATCAATGTTAGCAGAATGGAGTATTGCACTAGATTATTATATAGATCAACTTAACTTTATATATTTTTTTTTACTAGTTTCTCGATTGTTGTTTTTAGGATAGTTTTTGTCATTATCTTTTTGTGCCAAAATAGTAACAAATAAACAAACTTAATGGGGTAATGTTAGGAAAAATCCTTGATACTTATAATTGTATTATACTCCTTGTTTAGGACATAGGCGAAAGCTTTTGTGAGTTACGTTAGTAGGTTGTTAGCGTTAAAGTTTAATGGTATTGGTATGAGGTATTTTGATGGAACTAAAACTTTTAGTAACAGGTGGCTTTGTGCAACAACATCAAAAATGTGTTAGTTTGGTAAGATTATTTACTATATGACGTATGATCATATTAAGTTAATGTTATGCATCAATAATTGTCTTTACGTAATATGTTTAGGGTACTTAATAAATAATGTAACGATTAGAAGGAAAAGAGTAAATATTTATGGAACTATATTTTTTTTGGATAATATATATATAACTGAATTATTAAATGCTCTTCAAATAATATGCTTATTATTTAATAAAGTTTGGCATTAATTAAAGCTAAATGATTCTAAGACTTGAAGTTATTCTATTTCATAAATACGCCATATTATCCCTATGTCTAGAAAAGGTGCGAGGGATTAGCCCTCAACCTTTTTATATATTGATATGTCAGGTAACCAGTGAAGGTGGACCGTGTTTTCCCGCTACTCACAAGAGTGAGTGGCGTGCGCTGGGGACATGCTAAATGTCCAGCATTTTATAATTCACAACTTAGGATATTCACTCTGCGCGCTCCTCTATATTCTATTTTATTTCCCTTTAACTGTAGATTTTGTTTATATTATTGTTTTGTATCCCTCTAGTTTGGAGCTTAGGGATTACATAATCATTTTAAAGTGTGTGTGTGTGTGTAGGTTGGGGGGTGGCAGGTGAAAGAGGAGTCACGGGGCCTAGTAGCCTATCATTTTAAAATGATTAAACTTTATTAAAAATAATATTTAATAAAGGGTGAGGGCATTTGGGAACAATTGACGAAAAAAATAAAATAATATCATATTTACAGGTTTGATAAGATAAAAATAAAGGTACTAGGAACTGTATACTGTAGTTACTCCCCACCATTTTGGCCTCCCTTATTATGCTCAAATATTTATTCTTTTTTGTTAATTTTTATGAAAAAATTAAATTGTGTATTCGAGATTTGGCTTTATTGACAGCTTTGAATCATCAATATCCCAGTTATCGGAAATAAACATGTTACACTAGACTGCCGAAGACCGGGAGATTCTTGTTAGATCCCAGTCGGGTGCACTGAAGGTGTTTTCCTTAAATGGTTTTCCACTTTACCTCTATGAAAATGCGGGTGCACTTCCTTTAAATTTAACTGTCTTAATTCATAACACGTCAGTGTAATTAGAAAATAGGCATATAATCCAAACGGGTCGTAAGACGTGGTGTTAAAACAGAGATAAAAATTAATAAGGTAGATTTCCTCCTATGCCCTGCTAAACAGTTTTCTTTTGATTTTATTCTGTTCAATAACCTTATGGAACATTTAATGATTATTTTAAATGAGTTCAGCTACTACAAATTTTGTTTTTTATTATATTTACATAAATTTGTTTTGCAAATTTGGCTCTTGAAACTCATATAATTAGATCAGAATTATGTTCATATACTCTAAAATTCCCTCCCACAAGGTTACATTCTTGAAATTTTCTTTCGAGGAGGGAGGATGGTGCCACACCCCCCGCAGATGGGACTCAAATTCCACTTCCCATATGGAAACTCCACATAGGCGCCCTTGAACAAGACAGGATTGAAAATGCCCAATAGTTTAGACATTTTATTTGAATGTCCTCCGTTGAATTTGAAAAAATAGTGTCAATTGTTGGAATAAAAATACAAAAGCAAAATACCCACTTACGTGCTTCAATTCCGCCCAGTGAACGCTGCTGGCATGTATGTAATTATTATTGAGAAACATTAACTTTTACTTAAAAATATATAGGTATCTCATTTTTACACTGTATTTTTTATTTTACAGGTGACACATCTTTCATTGATGTACAATTGAATGAGCGTAAACTTATTAGATTTATAAGATGTTTATAAAAATGACTTACAAAAATATTTAGAAGCACTGCAATATGATCAGATATCATAGTTAAGTAATGATCCCAATTCATGGTGTTGCATAGTGTCTGCTGGTGCGTGTACTATTGGTTTACTAAGGGGTTGTAGTCCAGTCAACGAACACCAAAAAAGGTCGAATAGGGGAAATAATTCGTGTAGCTACAAATTTTTGTGCAGTGGTAGGGGGGAATACCATGAACAACATACTAAAAATCCTGACCGAAGGGGGGGGGGGGGAGCGTTTAAAGGTCATTCTTCCAAGTTATTCTCGTATAACTCGAAAACCATGGTCTCTAACGAAAAGGTTTTCATGTACAAAATTAAACTACATTAAATTCCATACAAAAAAATCCTATTCAATTTTTCTCTAGGATGAATTATTTATGATATACAGGGGATGGAAAAATCTCGGATTATTAAAAATAGTGTTTTAATGGTATAAAATTAATGTTTAATGTTAAATGAAGTGGGTTCAGAGCGAATATTAAATGCCTGTACAACATCTAAGTGCAGTAGTGCTGTATTAAGGGATAAATTGTGTACTGGGGATATGTAAAGTGAGGGGGTTGGAGGGCTGAAGCGTGAGGGAAGGCAGGTGGCTGGTTGGAATGAGGTCAAGCAACTCCCTTGCTCCCACCTTCCAAGATATTCTGTGGATGTGTGGTAAGTGGCTCCACTTAGTGCAACCCACTTCAGAAATGCCATTAATTCCTGAATGGAAGGGATTTATGCAGTTTGTCAGTAACATAATCAGTGGTGAAAGAAGTGTAGTAAAATTCCTGCCATTCATTAATTCACCACCAAGTGACTACAAACACTGTATACACGGCTTTACAATACGCTGCCAACGATAGCCAGCAGCAAGGTGCCGCAATTTGTTTTGATACTTTCGACCAACCGTTGTACATAAAGGCTCGAGAAATCCAGTCTGGGATAATTTCCGTGAGATTGGTAGGATTTCATACACTCATTTCCTTCATGGGGTGCATTGGTCACATAATGGCAGGGTCTGGGCTGAAAGACGTGTTATGTCAAGTTTATGCTGCAAATTCAGTAGACAAGAATGTCAAGTTTATGCTGCAAATTCAGTAGACAAGATCTTAACTGGGCATGCTTTTAGCAAAGCCGTCCAAGGACATTTACTCGTTCAAGCTGTCTTAACTCGGATTGTTCTTGGAGAAGCTAGCGTCTCTGAAGAATAAAAGAAGCAGATTATCAGTATTTTGAGCCATATGGAAGATCTTACTGTACAAAAAGTTGAGGGGGATACTTGGTTGGCATCAATTTTAAATAAATTCAAGAATGAGCTGGATCACGTAGAGAAGAATGGGCCTACCGCTGCTTTGTGGGTGCAATATTTTAACACCGTTTCATTGATGAAGAAGATCATAGATTCTGAGTGCCATGGTGATTGTAATGGCCACTCGGCTTGTGTTCAGAAAATTATACCATTCTTCCATGCAAACGGTCATTTTCAATATGAAAAATGTGCCCATCTTTACATTCAAGACACGCTATCATTGAAAACTAGCCACTCACATGTGTTCAAGGATTTTGCAGATAAGGGTTATTTCACCATAAATCGAACTGCTTCACGTTGGGCAGGGCTTTGGTCAGACATGACCATAGAGCAGACTCTAATACGCTCCATGAAAAGCTCAGGTGGCCTGACACGAGGCAGAGGAATAACTGATTCCGTTCTAACGAAGTGGGTTGGTGGGTCCCCTGGAGCAACCGCCATCTGCTTGTCAATAGAGGAGTTTACTGGAGTGATTTTTCAAGTGGGGAGCAGCATGTTGATTTCCGGGTATCACGGCAAAATAGGGATGGGCAAGACCGGGCAAAGATTTACGAATGGTCCAATGATCATCCTCCTTTTTCGAAAATAAATTCACTTATGTCTCTGTCAACAGGGCTAATCGGAAACTCAAAAATAAAGTCACCAAGCCCTAGAAATTGGTACCGCAACCATGCAAAGTTTTGTTATTTGTAATTTTGGTGACATAAAACAGTCTAAGAAGAATGTGGTGTTGTCATTGGCTAGTATGAGCAATGCCGTAAAAGTGAACGGTGAAACAGTGACAGTAGACCCTCTGACCATTTTCCAAAGAACTACCATTGCAAAAAAGAGTGATGAAGATGTTGCGTAGCTTATGGAATATGAATTATCACCCTTCCCGTTGGCTCTCTTTAATGAAGGGGTAGTGAGGAAAGGAAAGAAGTCTTCTCTCTACGATGCTTTTCCAGAGGATAATTATGAAAATCATGATCTACGAACGAGCACCAATGTATTAGATGGAGGCTTCTTCCTTCACCGCGTGAAATGGAATATGGGTTCCAAGATTTATGTAATTTGCGATCAATACATAGCCTATGTACTCAAACATTACGGTCAAAACTATACTATAGTTTTCGATGGTTATGGCGACGTCAACAGTACAAAACGAGCAGAGCAGAAGAGAAGGGGCCTCAAAAAAAACTTCAATTGACATTAATTTTAATGAAAGCATGACTGTCACTGTTCAACAGGAGCATTTTCTCGCAAACGAGAATAACAAAACCAGGCTTATTCAACTCCTCAGTGACAAAATGGCAGCGAGTTGCTACAGGGGATGCTGATGACACTATAGTGAGATAAAGCTGCCTTGCATCCCACTGTCACAATAATAGGGGAAGATGTCGACTTGATTGTTTTACTCATTGCTTTTTCACGACCAAGGAGTAACGTATACTTCATGAAGCCGGGCAGAGGCAAGGTGGAATCAAAATGGTTTACAAAAAAACTCCAACAACTTCCTTTTGCTGAAACCATCCTCCTTCTCCATGCCTTTAGTGGGTGTGACACCACCTCCACCATTTACAACAAGAGTAAAGAAGGAATGGTTAAGCTGTTCAGCAAGATTCCTAGGCAAATGAAGACAATGTCAGACATTTTTACTAACCCCTCGACACCAGCAGACAAGGTTGCACAGGCTGGTGAGAAAATGTTTTTAGAAATGTACCAAGCGAATGCAGATCAGCAAGACCTGAATCAACGCCGGTATGATGCATTCCTAAACGCATCAATGAAGCAAAAACCAGACCTCGCCTCACTGCCACCAACCACAGGAGCTGCGCAGCAACACTCTTTTAGAGTTTATTTATGGGTAAGTTATATTAATTTTATTAACTTACTGTTTTTATTCAATGATTTTTACAACACTATTTGTTGTTACTTACAGCAGTTTTGTTACTTACTTACAGATACAGCAATGGCTCAACGACCCCGTACCCCCGACCGGGTGGGGATGGAACCGAGGGGAGGATGGATTGCTCACCCCTGTAACTACAAAAGACCCAGGATCACCTGAAGCGATACTGAACAACATCTTTTGCCCATGTTCTACTGGGTGTGGGGGACGATGTGAATACCGAAAAGCCGGCATTCCATGCTCCATGGTGTGGGTCGCGTGCCACGGTACATTAACGAATAGTGCACCGTTACTCGATCTTCAAGATAATGATGATGATTCAATTGTTGATATTTGAGATTTACACATTCAAGATAAGAGGTTTGTTTTTATTAAGTAATGTAGTTGTTCTGTTCTAAGTTCATTTAACATTAAACATTAATTTTATGCCATTAAAACACTATTTTTAATAAGCCGAGATTTTTCCATCCCCTGCATATCATAAAAAATTCATCTTAGAGAAAAAATTAATAGGATCTTTTTTTGTAGGGAATTTAATGTAGTTTAGTTTTGTACGTGAACACCTTTTCGTTAGAGGCCACGGTTTTCGAGTTATACGAGAATAACCTGGAAGAATGACCTTTAAACGCTCCCCCACCCCCCCGCTCAGGATTTCTAGTATGTCGTTCATGGTACTCCTTCCTACCACTGTACAAAAATTTACGAGTCCACGAATTATTTCCCCTATTTTTACTTTTTTGACTGGTCTATTGTAGCACATTTAGGTATGTGTACTGATTAGAGGCAAATACAAAATTCTAAGGTGACTGATTGCTTGAAATAGAACTGAACTCAAAAACTGAAGCGTCTGCTTCAGCTAACTTCATAATGGCCTGATTGATACCCGTTTTAAATGTCTCTAGCTCACTGTTTTTTTTTATTTGTCTGAACTCGGGTGCAATGTAGTATCCAAATATCCGTTGGTCGTCATCGGGTTGACTCAATGACCTAATTGTTTTTTATAGTTCTTCTGAGGGTATATATTTCTTTGGTTTACATTGTTATTATTTTCAGCAGTTGCGGCTCATAGATTTAAAGATTGGGAGGGCTGCATTTGGGGAGGGAGAGGGGGAAGGGACTACCAAGGGAGAGGGGGGCGAGGGGGGTATGGCATTTTAAAAACTCAAGCCTTAAAAGTGCCTTCTTTTTAATGTCATCCTGAGCCATCTTTAAAAGCATTTTTGCTTTCAAAAACAGTGTTCACTACCCTGCTATTGAAGTTCCACCTCGTGCTTGAGGGTTGGTAATACGGCAAAACACATTATTAAGCATTGAAAGATAATGCAGTGATCTTGAAAAATGCAGTATTCCTAAAAGACTGCTGAAAAAAAGTCCCCGGGGTTTTCGCGAAGCTATCTTTTACATTATTAGGTTTAGCTGATGGGCATAACAGTGTACAAAATGTGCATTTGTGTAGGTTTATTAATTATTGCCTGTACTCCTCCTTTCCTCCCGCTTATTACAGAAACTCTATCATATGTCTGCACAATGAATTTATCGCTATCATCCTTTAAAACAATGCAAAGCTGTTCTAAAATGCATTTAAATAATCCTTCTGCATTCAGTGAGTTTGAATTAAAAAGCCCAACAAATATTTCGTGGGAAGCTCCTTCCATTTCATAACTGAATACAATAACAGTTTGTGTTTTTCCGATACATCAGTAGTATCATCTGACATCACAGCAATAAATTTGGCCTCGTTTATTTCAGTACATTTTTTTTTTCGTGGCACACTTCTAGCATACAGTCTAAAATCTCGTTCTGAATTATCTTTGAAGATCCCTTGAACACAGATGATTTATTTAAATGTGTTCGTAGGTTTTCATCAAGGTTGCTTGTCAATTCTAGTAATCTTCGAAATAAAACAGGATTGACAGGCTCTGTAGTTTCATCGTGGTCACGCAAGGGAAGTTCATACTTACCGCAATCAATTATTTTTGAAAGTATTTTCCTATTTATTCTTACGTTCTCGTTATGCTTAATAATCTGTTGTCTGTGAGCCTCACTTAAATGTGTGGCGATGTTTACTTTACCTAGCAGAGCAAAATCCATTACATTTTTTAAATGCTTTCTTGAGTCATTGTGCTTTTTAAGTTTCTTATTTAAATGTTTCACTTCCGTTACACCTGTTTCAACACAGGTTTTATCATCGCCATATAATAAACACGGGAAACAAAACAGAAGAGTTTTTTTTAAAAATTCAGACCCCCACGCCCATTTGTGCTTTTCATGCACATCACGATTGAATTTTATTTTATATATAAGCTTCCTACTCGAGGTAGCTTGATAAATGGACAAGTCAGGAAGAGGACGTACTTGATTTTTAATGTCATTTATCTCATTCAATGATAACTAGGGAAATTTTTTCTCTAATCCCACTACACTCATTCCATTCATATTAGTTTACCTCAACTCACATTATAATTAAAATAACTCATCTCTAAGCCACTCATAAAATTATACGTATTTTTAACATGCAACTGTAAAGATCACTGCTACAACATTGTTATAATAATTATGATTTGCAAACAAAATTACAGCCTGACAATAAAATGCACGCCGCTTAACACAGAGAATGTCTGTCTGGGCTGCATTACAGAACAGCCCGTACAAGCGCCCTATTGCGCGACTCTCTCCTACCAATGACCACCACGAGCGCATGCACCAGATGGATTGATCGAGGTCACAGACCGGCACGGAGATATGTTGCGTTTCTACTTTCTACCCCCATTGCTAGGAAGGCGCGCAGAATAAGTCTGTAGTGTGTAGTGATCATAGGTGATTCAGAGGGACGTTTATTGTAATTTTTGAGCATCTAACAGATAATACCATGATGATGATGCTTATACTGTTATTCACAAATATTTCAGATAATTCAGGAAGCACTGCAGCAATATACGACGAGCATCATTAATAGTAAATGAGTTGGCAAAGAAAGAGGAATTAGAGAGCGGCTGGATTGGGGACGGGGGTGAGCTCTCAACTTCCAACTTCTTGAGAACAACATACACTAACTTTTGTTGGAAAAAGAAAGAGCTGATTAAAAATGTTAATCAAAAGCTTCAGCGGTGGCAAAAAAATTAGGGGAAATACTAAGGGTCAACGGGCACAAGGTTAACCGCAGGAATAGGATTGGGGGCCCCTGGACTAGAGCTAATTCTCGCACTCTCACTTGCTGTTACGTCTCAGGTCCAATAATTATCTATACTGCACTACACTGGCGCAGCCAGAATTAGTTTGTGTGTGTGTGTGTGTGGAAGGGTGGAGGGTAAATTCACTGACCAACTAAGCGGGGTCCATTGGTTTTTCCCGCGGGAAAATTTGAAAATTTAAGTACCGCAAAATGCAAATGCATTAAAAGAAATACAATAATATCTAAAATAATTTAAAATTCATAAAAATGGTCATAATTCTTTAATTATTATGACTATTAAGTTTTTATGAACACATTTTTATCTATGCACACTGCTAGAATATAAAAACATGCAAGTTTCAAGAAATTGTATTTTGGAAATTTGACTTATAAAATTATATTATGAGCTAAAATCTGAAAATTCAAATAAGCAACTTGCACTAACTCTTAACTCACAAAATCACCTTTGAACTAATTCACTTTAGTCTTATGTTAATTTTCCTTGGCTTCATAGAAAGTTCATTGAGAACTTAACCCTCCCTATGTGGAAAGATCATATCTGGCCAGAACTGGGGCAGATCTTGGGCAAATCTGGCATTTTCCCACGTGGGTCCGTAACTGACACCTATGGATGTATGTACATGAAGCTAATTAAGTCTGTCTTCATTTGTAGAGTTCCTCATCTATGATTTTAACAACTTAAGGGATGAGAAAAAAGGAAGGTGGGTAGCGAGGTCTTGGTGGAGGGGGGTGTCAACCCTGCGCCAGTGCTACACTAATGCATAACATATAATACGTTAAAGTAAACAACTTATTAAAGTAAACCTTCAACATGAGGGAAGAAGGAAGGTGAACACACCACCATGAGCGATTGGAACAGTGTAGTCGGAGAAGGACGGGAGCAGAAGATCAGAGGGCCATATGGACTGGAGAAGAGAAACAATAGAGGGAAGATGCTCAATGAATTCTGTCAGAGGGATGACAAACACCTGGTTCAAGATAAGAAATACCAAACTGTATACATGGAAGAGTCCAGGAAACATGAGCAGGTACCAACTAGACTACATCCTTGTCAAACAACGGTTCAGGAATGGAGTGAAGGATATGAAGACATTACCAGGAGCCGATAGCAATTTAAGCCACAACCTGTTGGTGGCATAAATTGAAACAAGACTGAAGAGGATCAGGAAGACGAGCAAGATAAAAATGAGGTGGAACTTAGAAAAATTAAAAGCAGTAGTGACATTATTAGAAATTCGATATAAAAAAAGGTCAAACGACGCGAGAGAAGCAAGTAGACTTTAAGTGTGAAAGGGAAGTGGACTAGCGTTAGGATTTTTTTTGAAGGTGCTAAATGATAATGTTAGAAAGGTGAAGATAAACGCATGAAAGCCTTGGGTAACAACAAAAATGCTTCAGAAAATGTGAAAAAAGTAATTAAAGATGTATACATCGAGGCTAAACAACGGATTAAGAAGAGAAAGAGACAAAGTGAGGAAATACTATATAGAAAAGACATGCGATGAGATTATCGAAATGCAAAGAAAAGGAAGTTATTACCTCAGGTACCAGAAAGTATTGGACCTAGGTTGGAATGAAAACAAAGGTGTGCGAACAATAGGAATAGAAGACCCCAAAGGTCAGATGGTGAATGATCATAACAAAGTTCTTAAGGTTTCTAAATAAGATTTACGAAACAGGAGAATGACCCAAGGACTTTCTAGTTGCAACCTATTGCGCCCTTAAATAAAAAGAAACCAGCTAAGAAATTAAGTGACAAATAGACCACCAGCCTAATTTCTCACGTGGGAAAATCGTGGCAAGAATACTCAACAGGCAACTGGAACAGAACAAGGAACCAGAGATGCCATCGGGATGCTGAGAATAATTTCAAAGAGGGATCTGGAAGTCAAGGAAGAGGTCTACATTGGTTTCGTCAACCGGAAAAAGGTGTCCAATAAGCAGGGGCGGCTCGTCCCTAAGGCGCGGAGGCGTGCGCCCCCCAACCCACGAATCCTCAGTTACTTTTAAAGTTATTATTCACACTCTCACGACAATTTTATCTTACCATAATAGTTTCAAGAAAAATATGTTTTTGGTTTAAGTAATAGCAGGCAATGTTTTTAAAATGGATGCGGTTGGGCGCGAGGCGGTCAGCGCCTGATATTGGAAACCAAACCTTCCCACCTCTTCACCTCTTTATCTTCAAATGGCATGCAGTCGGGCGCGCGACGGTCAGCGCCTGACATATATTGAAACCAAACCTTCCCTCCCCTTAACCCGTTGTCCTCCTCCTGCTATATTATTATTATTATTAGCACCGCGTCTTACTACCCATTTGGGTTATACGCACTTACGCTAATGTGTAATGGCAGGGTGATTGAGAGATGAAATGAAGGACCTACAGTTTAACGTGGAATCCGAACCACGGTGGAGGCCTGGCATTCCCCACATTCACAAGTTGTCTTGTCAGAGGTGAAGGAAGGGTTTGGTTATCAGATAAATCTTTGCCGGGATCCTCCTGCTATAGCTAGCATTGCTTATTCTTCTTTTGAAGGCGCACTCCCTAAGGTTGAAATGAAAGTTTGTGAAATGTGTATAGCGTGAACCAGCAATAGTTGTTGTCAGTCGTCCTGCGTGCGCCTGCATCTTGAGGATGTGTGTGTTTATAATAATATTATGTAGGGTTATTTTAGGATAATGTTTATTTGAGTTATATGTTTTAATATTTTTTGTAACTAGGCTTAATATGAATAGTTCAATTCAGGCGCTTAAGACAACGAATATTGCAAGATTAACTCTTGATCAAAAAAGAGAATTGAATTCATTAGGTAGGCCATGTCCTGAATTTTGTATGTAACAAAGTGAAAACATACATACCTATATATGTATGCACATTACACAGCTGCAGAGTTTCTACAACACATCCACGTCCTTTGGGGGAAGTTTTTTTTATCTTTCCATCTTGTTTGTGATATTAATTTTTGAGTTTAACTAAATGAAAATCTAGCAAAACATATTCCGAGATGTGTGTATTCTTTTAAATATATTATTTAGAAATAATTTATTAATTAAACAGGCTGCGCCCTCCAGCTTCTAAAGTAACGAGCCGCCACTGCCAATAAGGTGAAGTGAAAGAAACTGATGGAAATATTCAAGAAGATCAGCATCAACTGGGGGACAGAAGGCTGATTGCAAACCTATACCTGGGACGAGTGAAGGTGAGGCTGAACGAGGGAGAGATCAACAGTGTAGAGATAGCAAGAGGAGTGCGGCAGGAATGCTGTTTTTCACCCAGTCTGTTCAATTTGTATGGAGAATGGCTGGTCAGGGAAGCCCTAAAGGAATGTGGCAATTTTAGGACAAGAGTGTTATCAACACAGTAACATATGCATATAATCTAGCATCGCTGGCCAAAGACGAAGAGAAGTTGCAGGCAAAGATGGACCAATTGGTGGAGATAGAAGATATGGCATGGAAATCAACATTGAGAATTTAAAAGTGATGGGAATTTAAAAAAAATGAAGAGCCACTGAAAATCAAAATTGGGAACTAGGAGCTGGAAAGCATTGAGCAGTTAAGAACCTGGGAAGTCTGACAAAAAGCGCCTATTATACCAATAAAATTAGGTTGAGGATCGTCATCGCCAAGGAAGCATTCAACAAGAAGAGATTACTGCTGACCAGCAAGTTGAGTTTGGAACTGAGGAAGGAAGACACTGATGAAATGATACAATTGAAGCATCGCGCTGTATGGAGCAGAAACTTGGACTCTCAGCATGCTGAAAAAGGAATACTTGGAGAACTTTGAAATGTGGTGCTGTAGAAGACTTGAGAATATCAGGTGGATAGACAGGATGACAATTGAAGAAGTCCTAGGAGAGTGGGTGAGAAGAGAACCATTTTGGATGTGATTCTTCAAAGCAAACTGGATAAAAAATTTCCTTAGGAGGAAGTGTTCTAATCCTAGCTCTACAAGTAGAGGGATTCAATACATAAATATAAACAAAACCTACAGTGAAAGAAAAATAAAATAAAATAAAGAGGAGCGCGTAGAGTGAATATCCTAAAATTGTGAGTTATAAAGTGCTGGGCATTTAACATGTCCCCAGCGCACGCAACTCACTCTTGTGAGTAGCGGGAAACTACGATCCACCTTCACAGGTTGCCTAACATATTAATATATAACAAGGTCGAAGGCTAATCCCTCGCACCTTTTTTAGACATAGGGATAATATGGCGTAATTATGTTGTACCGTGGTCGCATACTACACCGCCACCACTTAGTTCGCCTGGCTACTCACCCTGTTTTACTGCCCTGTCGGAGAACACATTCGAGGCCGAAGGCGAGCTTTTTCGACCAGTACGATCCACTCACACAACCAAACAAACTCTATCCAACGCTGGAAGCACAACCTGTTGTTTCATCATCAAGATCGATGGCAGTGAATAAAGCGCGTGCGCGATCTGATAAACTTGCTGGTTCTAAATCGTCGTGTACTCGTCACCCCCCACCCCCCTGTTATCCAAGACCAAGACTTCATAGCGTTCTGCGCAGGCGCCCATGAGGTCTTCTAATCGCCGATTGGACAATATGATATCGAATAATGGCTATTCATTCCAACCCCCTTTTTTCTCCTCTGAATTCAAATGAATAAAGGCGAGTGTTTGACATGGAAAAATCACTCTTTGATGCCACTAGCCGTTAGAGGAACTAATACTCCCAACAATGTAAGTTGACATAATGATGACGAGCTAGTTAGAGGTATTGCATCGTTAAATGGTAGACTGTAGGTTATAAATTGATTCTCCAGTATGTGAACAGTTTAGCAGTACTAAATGTAGTACTTTGGATACTTGTTGTACTTTAATGTTTTGATTAGAAGTTTAGTACAATTTATTTTCAATATGTTTATATATCTAATTCCGCAGGTTAAACGAAGTAGCTTTTGGAGAGCTAAGTTTAGTACTCTAAATATTTGTCGTACCATATTGTTATGATTAGAAGTTTAGTACAATTTATTTTCAATATGTTTATATATCTAATTCCGCAGGTTAAACAAAGTAGGTTTTGGAGAACTAAGTTTAGTACTCTAAATATTTGTCGTATCATATTGTTATGATTAGAAGTTTAGTACAATTTATTTTCAATATGTTTATATATCTAATTCCGCAGGTTAAACAAAGTAGGTTTTGGAGAGCTAAGTTTAGTACTCTAAATATTTGTCGCATCATATTGTTATGGTTAGAAGTTTAGTACAATTTATTTTCAATATGTTTATATACCTAATTCCGCAGGTTAAACAAAGTAGGTTTTGGAGAGCTAAGTTTAGTACTCTAAATATTTGTCGTACCATATTGTTATGATTAGAAGTTTAGTACAATTTATTTTCAATATGTTTATATATCTAATTCCGCAGGTTAAACAAAGTAGGTTTTGGAGAACTAAGTTTAGTACTTTAAGTAGTTGTCATGTCATATTGTTATGGCTAGATAATCAGGAGTATCTATGTTTTGTTGACCAGAGCAGGAAAGAATGCGCTCAGCTTAAATTCTAAATATTATGTCATTTATATATATATATTTTTATATTTTACAACTTGTTATATTTTTAAATAAACTGGCCAAGGCTTAGTATCTTGTTATCTCCTGTTTTGTTATTGCGAGGTTCCTGCCTCATATACATTTTTCCTAACTTATCAAATAGGGAAAATTACTTAATTTGAGCGGTGGTCAATAAGGATCCCTGTGATTTAACTAAATAAATGTCATAACCATTTAAGAATGGTTGAGCTGCGCGACTCTGCTTCACAGGGTTTTATATTTATATTTATATCTTTTTGATCATTGCACTCATATTGTTGTTTGTTTGTTACAATCCTCGTTCTACGCCATTGATCGGACACCGATGGACACTTCTGAAATACTTGGCTGTAAATCTCAAGTATACAAGCTAAACCGAGAGGCGTTAATTGCGGAGCTCGTGGGCCGAGGGATAGCCGTTAACCCCGAATCCACTGTTCGTGAATTGAGGACCATGCTGTCTCGGGAGTTGGGTGAGAAAAATCCATTATTTTCTGACGTTGATAATAGTGATGTGCCCGGTCAGGTGGTCGGTAGGAATAGAGAGGTCCCTATGACCAGTGTTGAGAGGCAGGCCCCATTAGATCCTGTTGGTAACACATTATCTTCGCAGAACCCACTCTCTAACCATGTTATTGTTCGGTCAGACGGTTCACATGATAGTAGGACTCGGTCCAAAGTAGTCAGTGATTGGTTGAATCGCATTCCTGTGTGTGATGGACAGAATAGTTCCGCGTTATTCGCTTTCCTGCTGGAAGTAAACAAAGTCCATAAATTACGTCTGGTTGAGGACGCGGAAATATTAGTGTTATGTCTGGGGAAAACTTCAGGGTTCTTAACACACCTTATCTCCGAGGGGATAAGTCAGGGGACCCCTGGGTTACTGTTATGGATAACATATTTGACTCTCTAGTTTCTAGGAGAGAGAGGGAACGTTTATGTTCAGAATTCGTGTACCGTTTCCAACTTCCACACGAGTCTCTTAGGATCTTTATTCTTTCTGTGTCAGAAGCAGCGAGCATCCTCAATTTAAAACTCAGTGAGCGACAAATCGTAGAAATTATTCTTGAGAATGTGTCGCCTCTTACTAGGAGACATTTTGTATTTTCCCAATTGCCGTGTTCCTTTTCAGAGTTGTACTCTCTGGCTTCCAAAATTGAGGGATCACTTTTGGGTGAACGGGAATATTTTGAGAAGCACCCTATTACTGTTTCTAAACCCTCCGCTTCATCAACCCCTTTGTACCAGAAATCAAAAAACAGCTTTGGTCAGCTCACATATTCTCAGACGCCCCCCGTGATTAATAGACCTTATAATAGCAAACCTACTGGACATCGAGGAGGGAATAATAGTCGCGACCTATCTCGAGTTAGATGTTTTGGTTGTAAGCAATTAGGGCACCTCCGGTACCAATGTCCGGCGGGAAACGTGTGACGTGTAACCTGAGGAGTGGTCAAGTTACACGACGCTTTAATAATATTAATAAACCACTTGAGACCCCTATCCCCATGGTCGAATTTTGTATTGGGTCAAATCACGGTGCCGCTTTAGTCGACACGGGCGCTAACGCATCTTTCATTAATGCTGAGTTTCTGAGTAGCATCCGGGGTAGTAAACTTAAATGTGACATTCAAATAAATAAGTGTGCTCCCCGTACATTTGTTTTAGGGAATGGCAGTAGCATCATTATTGACAGATTTGTTTATCCGTCTCTCAAAATTGATCGTTTTTCTTGGAAAAGAAAGTTATATGTTGTAAGCAAACTTGTATGCGACGTCATATTAGGAATGGACTTTTTGTGGGCTACTAGAGGTATCTTAGACTTAGGCTTGGGACATTTAAGTTTTGGGTTTAATTCTCAGATTAAAGTGCCATTGTGTCTAAGTTCTAGACCCATGTGGTGTAGTCACTTAGGAAGCGATGAAGATCGCGTTAATACTTTGATTAAGAAGTACTCGGATGTCATAACACCCGTCTGGGGAAAATGTGACATACTCCCCTATGATATTGTAGTCACGGACGAGATTCCGGTTAGGTCGGGTCCCTATTCATGTAACCCACCCAAAATGAAAATTTTTCGCGAGTTGATAGAGGACTTAGAACAGAAGGGGGTGATTAGGCCATCTAAATCCCCGTACGCTAGTCCGGCATTTATTATTCCGAGAAAGGGACAAGGACACAGGTTGATTGTAGACTATAGGAAGGTAAATAAAAAAATCCAGTTTGATCCCTACCCCATGCCTAGTGTGGAGAGTGCGTTCCAACATCTAGGGGGCGCTAAAGTCTATAGTCTCATTGACTTGAATGCCAGTTTTTTACAATGCGCTCTCACAGAGCGGTCAAAGAAGTTCACGGCGTTTGTTACCCCTTGGCAATTATACGAATTTAATCGTGTACCGTTGGGCGCTAGTATCGGTGGCCAGGCATTAAGCCGTGTTCTGGATCACATCTTCTCAGACTTAAAATATAAGTTCGTCTTTAATTACCTTGATGACATCTGTGTATACAGTAATTCTCTTGATGAACATCTTGAACATTTAGACATTGTACTGAGCCGTTTGCGTCTGGCGGGTTTGACTGTTAACCCCGACAAGGTCACGTGGGCCAAGCAATCTATCAAGTATCTTGGGTATATTATTTCCAATGGTAATATGCTGGTCGACCCCGAAAGGGTGAAACCCATTGTCGATTACCCACAACCAAAAAACTTAAAGGGTGTGATGCGTTTCGTTGGCATGTGCGCTTACTACGCGCGCTTTATCCCGCATTTCTCTGAAATTGCTGCCCCCTTAAATTACTTAAAGAAAAAAGGTGTCTCATTTGTCTGGGGAGAGGAACAATCCCGTGCTTTCAAAACTCTCAAGAGCAAACTAATCAGCCCCGAGGTTTTGCACATGCCCGATTTCACTTGCCCATTCCTTCTTCATGTCGACGCTTCTTCTGTCGCCCTTGGCGCAGTTTTGTCCCAGAGAACTGCGGACGGTGTTCGTCCCGTGGCCTTTGCGAGCAAAACCCTGTCTCAGGCAGAACAGAAATATAGTGCTTTCGAGAAAGAATGTCTGTCATGTGTTGTGGGCGTTGAGAAATTCTCTGACTATCTAGAACAGCGCGAATTCGAACTATACACTGACAACATGGCGTTGTCATGGATGTGGCGACACCCAAAGCAGTTAGGAAAGATCGGGAGGTGGGTGCTACGCCTTTCGAAATACAAATTTAGCACGCATCACGTTCCTGGAAGGGATAACGTGACTGCTGATGCCCTATCTCGGATGGCGGAAGATCTAGAGCCGATTGGGAACCAAAATATTGTACAGCCATTTAATGTAATTCATTCCATCCCGGAGTCATTCATCTCGATTCGAGATCATCAAGGGAGTGACGCGTGGTGCTTGGAACTAATAGATAAAATAAATAAGGGAGAGGAGGTGGGACCTTATTCTCTTTACAAAGGACTTCTTGTGATATCTAGTGGGAAAGGGAAAGGAAGGAAGATTGTTGTCCCGACTGTGGTACGCAAAATGTTGTTGCGTTATTTCCATCATTCTATTGTTGGTGGTCACCTGGGTATACTTAAAACTTATCGTAAAATTTCTAGGGAGTTCTTTTGGCCAGGGATGTACAGAGATGTGAAACTGCAAGTTAAGCAGTGTGAAGATTGCCAAAAAGCAAAACCGGCGCAGAACACGAAAGTTGGGCTTCATTCGGCCGATGTGGCTCGACTTCCGTGGGAAAAGGTGTTCGTCGACTATGTTGGCCCCCTGCCCCGATCCTCCTTAGGAAATACTTGTATACTCATTGTGTTGGATGCTTTCTCTAAATTTGTGATTATTTTACCGTTGAGGGACATGAAAGCAAAGACCACTGCTAACGCGCTTGCTAGACGCGTGTGGGCGATATTTGGTGCCCCCCGAAGTTTAGTGAGCGATAATGGGCCCTGTTTTAGGTCTGCCACTTTCAAAGACTTGTGCTTTGGATGGGGCATTAAACACATAACCACCAGCCCCCACTATCCTTGCCCTAACCACGTGGAGCGTTTCAATAGGAATCTTAAGGTGGCCTTAACCATTTTCCACTCGGTTGATCAAGCTAGGTGGGATCGTGATATTGAGTTCTTAAATGTCGCATTTAATTCCGCGTTTCATGAGTCAACCAATGCCTCTCCGGCTTCGGTGTTCCTGGGTAGAGAACTCAACCACCCTCTGTTAACGGTATGGGATGTGGACCCCTTGCTGGGTGGGGATGAGAAGTTCTCGCATAAAGATAGGTGCCAAAAGGCCTTCGAAGCTTTAAAAAGGGCCCATAAAAAGGTGGCTGATAGGTATAACCTTGGACGTGCCCCTGTTTCGGTTGCTATTGGAGACCTGGTCCTCAATAAAAGTTATCCACAGAGCTCCGCAATTGACAAAATCTCAGCAAAACTCAGTCCGAAGTGGAATGGTCCATGGCGAGTGGAGCGCTTCCTCACCCCTGTAACAGTACTGATTAGTGATGTTGGTGACCCTTCAATCACCAGGCGGGCCCACGTATCTCAAATTAAATCCTGTGGCATCAAAGAGTCCTCATCCCTGGTCCAGGGATGAGTATGTGTGTGAGTCCGTGCTGTAAAAGTGTAAGTGTTAGTATGTAAGTTATTTATCATCTCCGGGAAAGCCCGCAGATTAAGCAACAGAGATAATTACCAGATTTTGTAAACTTAAGATTGTAAGATGGAATCTCCTAGTTGAAGCAATGTTAACTCCAATAAATGGATGATATCCTCGCAGGAGACATCATGATCTGGTATAATCCCAGTGTTATAGCAAAGTAAAATTACTAGAGAAATCTTTACTACAGGTTATATAATGACTATTTTTTTTTAATTGTGACTTTGAATGCTAGGTTAGATTTTTGCTTGCGATTGTAATGCTTTATATTATATCAGGTTGTGTACGGCTAGTGGGGAGATAAAAATTCTGGTGGTGTTCGTTGGGTACTCGCTTTGTGTTTATTTGTTCAGTGGGATCCTTCATCCCTCTTTATTCCTGTCGTCGAGCCAAAGAACAGAAGAGTCCGAAATGCCTTCGGTTTGGTACAGCACAGTTGCTGGGGTGGCGAGGACAGGCTGAAAGGCGTGGAGCACTTGCCAGATTGACGGAGAGCGGTGTTGACCAGCTGCTGATACAGAGACCAAGGAAGACGTCTCTTGGATCGCTGTGTCAAAAGCTTGGACCACCCGAATTCCTGAGAGCGGAAGAGGCTGCCTCGTGTAGGGGCGGAGGATTTGTACCGTGGTCGCATACTACACCGCCACCACTTAGTTCGCCTGGCTACTCACCCTGTTTTACTGCCCTGTCGGAGAACACATTCGAGGCCGAAGGCGAGCTTTTTCGACCAGTACGATCCACTCACACAACCAAACAAACTCTATCCAACGCTGGAAGCACAACCTGTTGTTTCATCATCAAGATCGATGGCAGTGAATAAAGCGCGTGCGCGATCTGATAAACTTGCTGGTTCTAAATCGTCGTGTACTCGTCACCCCCCACCCCCTGTTATCCAAGACCAAGACTTCATAGCGTTCTGCGCAGGCGCCCATGAGGTCTTCTAATCGCCGATTGGACAATATGATATCGAATTATGGCTATTCATTCCAACCCCCTTTTTTCTCCTCTGAATTCAAATGAATAAAGGCGAGTGTTTGACATGGAAAAATCACTCTTTGATGCCACTAGCCGTTAGAGGAACTAATACTCCCAACAATGTAAGTTGACATAATGATGACGAGCTAGTTAGAGGTATTGCATCGTTAAATGGTAGACTGTAGGTTATAAATTGATTCTCCAGTATGTGAACAGTTTAGCAGTACTAAATGTAGTACTTTGGATACTTGTTGTACTTTAATGTTTTGATTAGAAGTTTAGTACAATTTATTTTCAATATGTTTATATATCTAATTCCGCAGGTTAAACGAAGTAGCTTTTGGAGAGCTAAGTTTAGTACTCTAAATATTTGTCGTACCATATTGTTATGATTAGAAGTTTAGTACAATTTATTTTCAATATGTTTATATATCTAATTCCGCAGGTTAAACAAAGTAGGTTTTGGAGAACTAAGTTTAGTACTCTAAATATTTGTCGTATCATATTGTTATGATTAGAAGTTTAGTACAATTTATTTTCAATATGTTTATATATCTAATTCCGCAGGTTAAACAAAGTAGGTTTTGGAGAGCTAAGTTTAGTACTCTAAATATTTGTCGCATCATATTGTTATGGTTAGAAGTTTAGTACAATTTATTTTCAATATGTTTATATACCTAATTCCGCAGGTTAAACAAAGTAGGTTTTGGAGAGCTAAGTTTAGTACTCTAAATATTTGTCGTACCATATTGTTATGATTAGAAGTTTAGTACAATTTATTTTCAATATGTTTATATATCTAATTCCGCAGGTTAAACAAAGTAGGTTTTGGAGAACTAAGTTTAGTACTTTAAGTAGTTGTCATGTCATATTGTTATGGCTAGATAATCAGGAGTATCTATGTTTTGTTGACCAGAGCAGGAAAGAATGCGCTCAGCTTAAATTCTAAATATTATGTCATTTATATATATATATTTTTATATTTTACAACTTGTTATATTTTTAAATAAACTGGCCAAGGCTTAGTATCTTGTTATCTCCTGTTTTGTTATTGCGAGGTTCCTGCCTCATATACATTTTTCCTAACTTATCAAATAGGGAAAATTACTTAATTTGAGCGGTGGTCAATAAGGATCCCTGTGATTTAACTAAATAAATGTCATAACCATTTAAGAATGGTTGAATGTAATAGAATAAATTCAAGTCTTAGAATCTTTTAGCTTTCATTTATGCCAAACTTTATTAAATAACAAGCATATTATTTGAAGAGTATTCAATAGTTCGTTATATATCTATATAATAGTCATGAGTGACCAAGCATTATCAACATAAATATATACTATCCAATAAAAACATTGTTCCATAAACATTTCCTCTTTTACTTCCAATGATTACGTTATATATTATTATGTACCCTACCAAAACTACATAAGTATAAATATTAATGCATAACATTAATAGACTTGAATATGATCATACTTAATACAGTATATGATCTCTCCTAACTAACACATTTTTGTACCTGTTGCGAAAATGCAACATGTTAATAAAAGTTTTAGTTCCATCAAATATACCTAATGTTAATACCATTTAACATTAACGCTAATAACCTACTTGCAGAACTCAAAATAACCTTCGCCTATGTCATAAACAAGGATTATAGTACTATTATAAATATCGAGGATATTTCCTAACATTACCCCTTTAAGTTTTTTTGATGCTATTTTGACACAAAATATATTAACAACGCTATCATAAAAGTTACAATCGCGAAACTAGTAAAAAATATAAATTTATGTTGATATATACAATACTCCAGTGCACTACTCCATTCTACTAATACGGAAAATCTCGGCATCATATTTCAAACAGTTTCCCACCTTATTGTTTGCCAAACCCAAAATGCAACACCATTTGCATTTGAGACGGAATAAAGTCAATTTTGAAATGTATGACTTTCAAGCCTTATGGGTAATATTGATAAATTCTGATCCAACCCACTCTCTTATTTTCATATTTACTATACTCATCTAACCAAAATACTATTGAGAAACAAATAAAGTTAATTTGTTGAATATAAAGTTCGCGCATAATGCCTAATATCAATAACACAGAAAATGTCTGACTTTACAATACTCTCATTATAAAGTAAATCAAAAATGAAGATTTACGCAAATACTTTAATTAAATTTGATAGAAAAAGATCTAAAAAGAATTTTGACTAGTTCCCATAATTTACATTTAAGCCGAAACTGGATTTATTCTTACATTATCGTAATATGTCCGTTACGCCGACGCTTAGTCCTACATGGTCGCAGCCAAGTCCAAGAGTGACGTCTTCCTCGACGGATGGTCTTTTATATGGCACACTCGTCGAACAGGATAGGCACAAAGGAAGGGGGCGCGCCGGCTGAAGAACATTATATATTATTCTGGCAAAGCCTGGCAGTTACCATCTTCTTCTCGTCTTTTCGTTTCTTTGAAGTTGGGCGGATTGATCATGGTAGTGGTGGTGGTCTCTAGCGGCGAGATGCGGCACTAGGCTCAATGTTGGCAGTTGCTCGCGTGTAGTTTGTGTAGTCGGATGTTTGTTGCGCGAGGTGCTTCTCCAGATTGGTGATATAGGGTAGTGATGTTTATGTTTGACTGGCCCCATTCTGTTGACTTGGAGCAATAATTGCTACAGTGTCTTCTACATGACGCCAGAGAAGCAGAGGTTGAGGGAAAGAGGAGCTTAGGAAGAAGGATGAGTAAAATATTAGCTGACTTTAAGGAAAGAAGAAAATTCTGGTAGCTGAAGGAGGCGGAAGAGAACAGGGCGCATTGGCGGTCTAAGTTCACTGGCAAAAGGAATGAACCTGTCGTAAGAAATAACACTTAATTACCTGCTTCGGTGGCAGCATGGTCTAACGCGCTAATCTCATGCTGAACAATTGCCAAAGAACCCCTGTCGAACTCAGAGTTTTTTTTCTAAATGGTTTCCTACTCTACCTTCATGCAAATTTGGATGCACTTCCTCTAAATTAAGCCTTCCTAATCCCTAGTACATTAGTGTATTAGTATAGAGGTATATAACTTTTTAACAGGTGGTAAGACGCGGCACTAAGAAACCACTTAATAATATTATTTGAAAATAATGAATTCCAACTTCTTGAATACTAAGTGCTCTACACTATTTGCTATAATTTATGCATGAATATATAAGCTCATCTTAGCTCATAAGATAGGGATTGGGTAATCTATAAGGTTAAGATCACACCTTAGATTCAATAGAGTAGCCAGTTTTTCTAAAGGAGGGAAATGAGGTAGTTGTTTATAATGGGCGTCCAGCTGCCTAAAAATCCCTTTGGCAGTAGCCTTTCTTGTTGCATAGACATAAATTATGCATAAAATATGGTGTCCTGTGTTTTTTGGCTGATTTTCTGAGCTTGGCTCTTTAAAAGGCAGTGACCAATACATAGATATTATGTAATATGTAGCTTTGGTAGTGGAAAAAACTTATCTTTTTCCCTTCCACATTCAAAGTTAAAATAATATGTTTGTAAAAACTAAAACCCACAAATAATTAGGCCTATTTTGTGTGAAAGGGGAGGCCTCAAACAATTACTTTCCCTCGGGCACCACAAATTCTCTGGGAGCAGCCAATACTTCTCCTATGACTGAAGGCTACTATTAGTGTACCTACTTTAACAAGGGCATGGCTGGATGCAACCAAATATGTTCTGTGGTCATGTCATTTGAATCAAGAAAGCTGAAGCACAAAATGATTCATAACCAAAGGTTTTAAAGAGATAGCAGAAGATGCTTTTGCTAATTTTCTATTCAAATGATAGCAGAAGAAACTTTCATAATTTGTTTTAACTGAAAAATTCTTATTTAAAATATTTTGAAAAAACAAGACATGATAAATAATGATTTATTAGTAAAATGGTTATTTCTTTACTTTTAAAACACCCACTCCATGTACTTTAATCATCTATAGCCTAACCATATAGTAATGTTTCTAATTAGTTGTGTCCAAGTCAACTAACTACATACAGTATCTATAGTCAAAGTAAGAGAACTGTGACCATATACATCCTAAAGAAACATTCATCCAGTTTAATGTAAATCAAATATTACTCTAGTAATACTCAAAGTCAAATTGGAAGTAATCGCCATTTAAATGGTTAACCAAAAGGAGTGAAGAAGTCCAAACAAAAGGACTGCGGATGCAGTTCACAACAAAATTCCTTCCAGGGGTGTGACCACCAGGGGGTCACCCCCCTCTCTACAGAGGGGACTATTATGAAAAGTGTACAGTTAAGAATTAAAAGTGCAGCTTTCTCTGATTCTTAGCACTTGGGAATTGACTTATCATAATCCACAATAATTAACAGTCCCTATCCATTTTACCCTTGGAAATCCCTCAGAGTGGCCCATTTAGTCTAAGTGTGGTCAACCCCATAGAAATAAATTTGTGGTTCTGCCTTTGTATTTGACATGATTTTAAGAACAAGTTTTTACAATAATGTGAGTAAATATAGTTGGGAACCAAAAAGTTAATTGCAGTACAATGTGTATAAGTATAGACAGTATTGGATTATGTGATAGATGAATACTAACATGAGTGAAATAGGTAAGAGTTTTGTGAAAAACAGTTTTGTTAGACAACATGAGATCCAGAAATATTAATAGATCCTGACTTATCCCTTCTTAAATTTATTATTATGACACCAGTCTCTAGATCTCAGCTTTAGGAATCCTTTTATTTAATGTTATACAATAAAATTTGACTTTAAAATTTATATTAGATTGGAATGAGGATAACACCTTTAAAATGATCGAATACATTTTTAAATCAACTTGTGATTATTTACTAAATATGATTCATTTTGATGCATCTTAAGTATACTTAATATTTATTATTACCCGTTTGGGTTATACACTTTAAGTACTAATCTCGATAATGGATTAGGAATTGGAAAGGTTGAATTAGAGAAAGTGAACCCGCATTTGCGTGGAGGGAGAGTGGAAAACCATTTAGGAAAAACCACCCCCAGTTCACCCGACCGAGATTCGAACCTCTATCTCCCCATCCCCAGCAGTAGAGCTCAACACGACTAGCGCGTTAGCCAACTACGCCACCGAGGCAGGTATATAATTAATAAAAACCTTCATTGAAATAAGACTGGCTGTGAAGATTTAGTTAACACAACCCCTCCTCTTCCCTGTCCATTTGGAAAGCAGCCATTTACTTGGCATTGATCATTTTATACATATATGTTTTGTTTCGTTATCACATTTCACTATACTTTTGTTGTGTACATATGTGTGGAGGAAGAATGGAAATTAATTTAGGAAAAACTGCCTTTAGGACAGCTAACTAGAATTTGAACTGCAATCTCCCCATAGTAGGCAGTCTATAGTTTATTAGAGCAATGTCTTAGACCAGGGGTTTCCAACTGGTGGCCTGTGACAACATTTTTGCGACCCATAAAGTTTCATGAAAAATTAATCTAATGTGGTAAAATTGATGTTTTTAGCTGTGAAACGAAAAGTTTTGATTTGTGTAAGGAAAATCATACAAAAGCTTCAACTGATGTTCATGTTTAATTTCTTCCTTTCATATGCTGTATTATATTGATGTAGCAAAGATAGTATTTTAGTTTGAAAATTCGTTTAATATGCCACTAACCTTGTTTATATTACTTCTCTCATTCACAGTTAAATACCTGTTATCGTGTTTGCATAGCTTGAAAAAATTAGTCGCCAATGAGGCACTAGACTTGTGGCTCTTGGTCATTTGTTGGAAGCCCCTGCCTTAGACCATGGCACGGCAACTTTTTGGGCCCCTATAGACTTATAAATTTATCAAAAGTCCCGCAGTTACCCATAGTTTCTTCATTATATTTATTTCTTAAATTCAATCTTTATTAAAAGTACTTTTGTCCCCACTTTTATAGAAACTGTTGTGATTTGACTATGGCAGTGAGAGGATTAGGCCTGTATCAGTTGTGTTCATGTGTATATCTAAGTACTGGTAAACAGAAGATGCTGGGTATTACTGTTAAATAAATAGAGAGCCTGTAGTTCCAAACAGCGTATCCTGTGTCTATCTATTTCGGACACTACAATGGTTATGAGGATCTGAACCATTAGATATGACAATAAGAGGAAAACTAGGGTGAAATGGTGGCGCGTGCAATTGGCGTCGGTTCAATGGAGGAATTCCAGGTAGAGGAAGAATCGTGGTCGGCATACATAGAAAGATTTTAAAACTATATAAAGTGCAATAAAATCGAGAAAGAAAACAAAGTTTGTACATTAATCACGGTAACCGGCCGCAAAACATTTGGCCTATTACGAGACTTGTGTACACCTAGAAAACCATCGGAACTAACATTTGATGAACTAGTGGATATGGTGGGAAATCATCTTTTTCTGAAGCCCTCCTTCAGGTCAGAACATTTTAAATTCTATAAGCGATTGCAAGCTCCCAATGAATCTATTTCACAATATATTGCAACACTGAGGAAATTGACCAGTACCTGCAACTTTGGGGTGAATTTGAATGACCATTTATAAGATGTTAATTTGTGGG
>JBCFYV010003650.1:0-25163 GCA_039000515.1 Timema cristinae
AGTGGATATGCATCCACATTTGCGTGGAGGGATAGTGGAAAATAATTTATAGAAAAAAACACCTTCAGTGCACCTGACCGGGATCGAACCCAATCTCCCCATTTCGGCAGTCTAGTCCAACACAAGATTAACGCGTTAGACCATGCAACCACTGAAACGGGTATATATATATTTTTTAACTCTTTTGGCAATAATGACATGTTTTGCCTTCTTGATATCCCAGCCACGAGAAGGGATGAAGATAGCTGTGGTTAAATTTTGGGTGTATTTTAAAAATAGTAACGTGCTCTAATAATTAATTACTACTGCAACTTTTATAAAAAATTAAGCAATTACTTTGTTATTTGCAGCATTATGTTTATAGTTTCACTTAAGTAAATGTTTTCATTTGTCAGCAAGTTAATTTAAATGTTAATTATAATTATTATTACTAGACCCTATTATTATCATCATTATTATTATTATAGCTCAGTGATACGTGTTCCAGCTCTCTCTCTCTCTCTCTCTCTCTCTCTCTCTCTATATATATATATATATATATATAATATAATTAGCGCCTGAACAATTTGTAGATGGCAATCTTCTTATACTCTGCAGTATAAAATATTGCATAGATTAATATAATAAGGCGTTACAATGCCGTTCATTACGGTAAGCCAGTCTCTTTATTTCAGCCACAGAATTGTAAGTTTTTTTCACAACTACTGGATTTGAATACCAAACGAATAAAAATCTTCCCAGGATAGCAAAAATATTAGCATATTACTACATTATATCTTTAAAAAAAAACAGAGTCACTTTATAGCATTGTCCAATTATACCAACTCTAGTTAAAGGTCAGATATATTTTATCTGTTAGATAACGATGATAATCATTTGATATTTAAATACAATGCGTACCAAACGGTACTAGCTTAAGTAGTTAATAATATAGCTTGAAGCAGACGTTGTGTCGTGGAGAGGTTTTCTGTAGTCTACTTTATACAATAGTGGAACTGAAACCAGTCCAACCATTTTACTTTATTTAAAAAAAACATACATTTCTTTAAAAAATACGTGCACTTTGTAATCAATTTTGTAAAATCACATAATAAACTAACTTAATATAGGTTGTACTACACAAAACTACGTTCCTGACCTATTAATATAAGATGGGAGCGTAAGGGATGCGAAAAAAACCCAGTGTTTTTGCAGTTTTTTAAAGCAAAACTATTTTTTGAGACAAGATAAACCGAATAATTCTCCAGTAGAATGATATAGTTTAATTTTCTTCACAAGGTAACATCAACCGTTCTTAAATATATGTCATGAGCATAGCGGCAGTAGATGACAAACTTTTTAAATGAAGATAAAAAGTTGTCATTAAGTTCCAGGACTCCTTTGACAGATATTCAAGAACTGTTGAGGTCACCATATTAAGAGTTTTAAGCCCTGTGTTTGAACTAGAGTAATACTTATTTGATCTATTTTAGTCAAAAAATGTTTTGTTAAAAAAACCTACAAAAAACACTGAACTTTTCTCGCGTCCACTACATCCCCACCTTGAAAAGTTTCTGTTCGTTCAGTTGACAGTACATTCATGATAAATATTTAGGAACTGTTGAGATTAAGTATAAAATCAAACTAAACGTATATACTGAAGCTGTATTTGATTTATATTGGCCATAAAAGTTTTTTACTATAAAAATACTGACCTTGGTTCACGTTCCCTTCCACTCCACCTTAAGATTGACGTCTTTGCACATTCGGCCACTATACGGGCCCCCCCTTTTTTTTGTTCTCCACGTCTTACTACTTTCCTACACTTGATATCACCGCTAAGGGAACTGTAAGGTTAACGGAGGAAAGCTTTATCCCCACTCTCTCTCAGTTAACTGTTGCCAAATCTCCTCATTCTCGGTTATACCTTGAAGTGGTGTGCGGGGGGTAAAAAGGATATATTGGCAACCTCGACCAACGAACGTCGCAAAACTTGTCTTATATTTAAGGAACGATTGAACAAAGAAAATAAGATAAGTAAGGGAGTTTGTGCTATTCAGCAACACATCCCATTAATCACCATTTTAATGGATTCTGAGATGACAGGAGGATGGGGTGTTAGTAAGAGTTGTAGCACATGATGGAGGGGATGGAGCACCTGGGTGCGGGATAGAGTGGAGACAATATTTTTTTGGTTGAGAATACTGTTTAGCATAATTGAGAGGGTTGTAGGTTGGTGGATGGAGGACTTGGGGGGAGGGGGAGGGGCAGAGGACACGACTGGGATGCGCGGAGGGCTATGGATGGCTGAGAGGGGGGCGGGGGAGACTAGCATACGGGGAACAGGGTTTTCTCTCCCTCTCTCTCTCCCAGGAAACAACCTGGATATGACAAGTATTATTCTCCCTCTCAAAGTCTTAGTTTTTTTCGGTATGGAACACCCGGGTGGAGGGGTTATCTCTCGCATCGTGACGTAGCGTTTAAACCCCATGGATAGGGTTGTAAGGTGTCCCACACGGTAAAGTGTGTCGCGGGGGGCTTGACCTAGTGACTACGGTGCACAGCTGCTCTTGAAAGAGCCGTACATTAACATAACAGTCAAGGTATTAGAACATAAATTTCTTCCCAAGTGACATGCTTAGAATCATAATACTTAAGTAGTTTTCACATTGAGGGTCTAGATCTGGGTACTTTGTGGGAGGGGGGGGGAGGCGTGGCTTGGAGCCTATAAATAAGGGTGGTCAGCCTTTTTTTGTTGAATCATTAACCGGTAGCTATATTAGCCATGGCGTCAGAATTTGTGGCCGCATTTTTGACGGAGGTGGGATGTAATGAGATACTTCCACGTAAATTGACAGAGTTGGAGATAGGCCACGCGTACCGTATTTCTTCAATAAAATCGGTAAATACTCGATTCGGTCGTCGTATACTTACTGTACTCGATGCCAAGTATCAAGTTTGGCTGCCGCGAAGATTTTCGACGCTCACCGATCTTCAGATAGAGGATATCTCGAAAGCGGGTCTGCTACTTGTCTACAAAGGTCTCTCTACCGCCAGCAAAACAGCCATCCTGAACTTTGAAGGTAAGTGTATAAGTGTATAAGTGTCTAAGTGTCTAAGTGTCTAAGTGTCTAAGTGTCTAAGTGTCTAAGTGTCTAAGTGTCTAAGTGTCTAAGTGTATAAGTGTATAAGTGTATAAGTGTCTAAGTGTCTAAGTGTATAAGTGTGTAAGTGTGTAAGTGTGTAAGTGTGTAAGTGTGTAAGTGTGTAAGTGTGTAAGTGTGTAAGTGTATAAGTGTATAAGTGTATAAGTGTATAAGTGTATAAGTGTATAAGTGTGTAAGTGTGTAAGTGTGTAAGTGTATAAGTGTATAAGTGTATAAGTGTATAAGTGTATAAGTGTATAAGTGTATAAGTGTATAAGTGTATAAGTGTATAAGTGTATAAGTGTATAAGTGTATAAGTGTATAAGTGTATAAGTGTGTAAGTGTGTAAGTGTGTAAGTGTGTAAGTGTGTAAGTGTATAAGTGTGTAAGTGTATAAGTGTATAAGTGTATAAGTGTATAAGTGTATAAGTGTATAAGTGTATAAGTGTATAAGTGTATAAGTGTATAAGTGTATAAGTGTAAATGTGAATAGTTATACCCTATCTCTATCTTGAGCTAGTTCTATCCAGTCCACCTCATTACTTCCCTATCGCTATCTTGAGATAGTTCTATCCAGTCCAACTCATTACTTCCCTATCGCAATCTTGAGATAGTTCTATCCAGTCCAACTCATTACACCCTATCGCTATCTTGAGATAGTTCTATCCAGTCCAACTCATGTGTGTGCGTGTTAGGATAGCCGTACTTAATCAATGAATTGTTTTCAGGTTAAATGTGAATAGTTACACCCGTATGTGTGCGTGTGTGTGTATGTGTGTGTTAGGATAGCCGTACTTAATCTAAGTGACACTAAATATAAGTTACTTATTCAACATGAATTACGTGAATAGGCCTAATCAGGCTTAAAAAATTAAACAAATCAAGGAAATATGACCTTAAATTCCAAAACTACAGAGGTTCATGAACAGATATTATGTAATTATGAGCATTATATGTAACAAAAAAAAGATGACATGTCATCAAAATTTAGGTCTTGGTGGTTACATTTACGGTGAACCGGGACAACAGCATCCCTTCAATTGACACTCAATAATAAACCTGGTGAACCTAGAGGTCCTGGGTTCAATAATCAACGAATGAATTGTTTACATCATTAACTAACAATACAAGGTTCAAACCTCACTTCCTAGGATAATTGTGTTTAATCTATTCCTCGTAAGACCTAAGTCAATAATCATTGAATTGTTTTCAGGTTAAATGTGAATAGTTTAAGTACATTTTCCTCACGGTTAGTAATGCTTTAAAGGAATAAAAAAAAACACACCTACTTGAGTCGTTTTTTGAAAAGAGTTTAAACAGACATTTTCCACTCTCTTTTAACAGAAGGGATCCGGGGGGTTTAATAAACCTAGAGGTCCTGGGTTCAATCCTCGGTCCTGGTCAATAATCAACGAATGAATTGTTTACATCATTAACTAACAATACAAGGTTCAAACCCCACTTCCTAGGATAATTGTGTTTAATCTATTCCTCGTAAAACCTAAGTCAATAATCATTGAATTGTTTTCAGGTTAAATGTGAATAGTTTAAGTACATTTTCCTCACGGTGTGTTAGGCTAACTGAACTTAATCTAAGTCAATAATCTTTGAATGAGTTTAAAAGAATTGTTTACTTCAACATGAATTATGAAAATAGGCCTAATCAGACCTAAAAAAAAATATGACCTTAATTAGGCCCTTGATGGTTACATTTACGGTGAACCGGGACAACAGCATCCCTTCAATTGACACTCAATAATAATAAACCTGGTAAACCTAGAGGTCCTGGGTTCAATCCTCGGTCCTGGTCAATAATCAACGAATGAATTGTTTACATCATTAACTAACAATACAAGGTTCAAACCCCACTTCCTAGGATAATTGTGTTTAATCTATTCCTCGTAAGACCTAAGTCAATAATCATTGAATTGTTTTCAGGTTAAATGTGAATAGTTTAAGTACATTTTCGTCATGGTTAATAATGCTTTAAAGGAATAAAAAAAACACACCTACTTGAGTCGTTTTTTGAAAAGAGTTTAAACAGACATTTTCCACTCTCTTTTAACAGAAGGGATCCGAGGGGTTTAATACTTATTCAACATGAATTACGTGAATAGGCCTAATCAGACCTAAAAAAATATGACCTTAATTAGGCCTTGATGGTTACATTTACGGTGAACCGGGACAACAGCATCCCTTCAATTGACACTCAATAATAATAAACCTGGTAAACCTAGAGGTCCTGGTCAATAATCAACGAATGAATTGTTTACATCATTAACTAACAATACAAGGTTCAAACCCCACTTCCTAGGATAATTGTGTTTAATCTATTCCTCGTAAGACCTAAGTCAATAATCATTGAATTGTTTTCAGGTTAAATGTGAATAGTTTAAGTACATTTTCGTCATGGTTAAAGGAATATCGAGAATTTAACACGAGTGAATAGTTTAAACAGACATTTTCCACTCCCTTTTAACAGAAGGGATCCGGGGGATTTAAACACACTTTTTTTGTTACCTTCTTCTCTTCTCTTTTCTTCTTTAACGGAAGGGGGGCGAGGGTCGGCTAGCTCCGGCAACAAAAAAAGAAACATTTAAACCTTTCTGTATTTACAGTAAACTAAAAAAATATCACAAACAGCTTTCGTAGAAATCTTCCATACTACCTAGGGAATAATAAGGTTATATTTTTTAGAGGAAATGTGTACAAATTTGAGTGGTTAGAGAGACTAGAAAAACCATTAGGTTAAAACCATCCTGGGCGAGAGTTGAACCTTGACCCTCCCAATACGAGAGTAAGGCAGTGACTGATGGTCTAGGGGGGTAAGGTGTCAGACTTTTTTTTATGATTACTCATCACAGTCGTTCCTGTTTGTTTGTTTACAGCCGTCTCGAGCCCGCTGGGGGCTGTACCTGAATGAAGAGGCTAAATGGCAGAACCAGCAGCTAAAAGAGCCCGCTTTTCTTCTTCTTCTCCACCGCCCATTATTATATCTCGCCAAATAAATGGAAATAAAGTGTATACTCTCCGTGAATTAGCCTCGAATGAGCAACTTTTAATTAATTATCTAAAACGTGATATCACAACACAAGTATATAAAGCATACATTGAGCATACACCAGGGTTGATTAAGACCTCGAGTGTTTTGATACTCGGACATGAGGATATAGATAGACAGATCCGGACACTTTTGACTCAGTCACATGACTTAGGTACAGGATTTACCCAGTTTAGACTTTACCTGGAACCGTTAGGTCTCTCATTGAAACTTATTGAGCAAGCGTACGCCCATCGTATAAAAACCTATTCTATCACTAACGAATTGCCTTACAAGGACCCTGTCCAGTTTCTTGTCGCGTGCGGGGGTATATACGTAAAGACGGTAGAAGAAACAATTGCAAATGACTCGATAAAGGTAAATTGCAGCCTCATTTGCGAGTTTAGACATCCTACCGAAGGTAGAATTGAGAAAGGGTATTTCAACTCGAGTCTATGCGGTATATTTAGCACTACAAACTTGGAAGAGTTATATGAAAATAATGTCGTTTTTCCCCTCCTTGCTCAAATTGAAGGATTTGTTTCCAGAGACTCAGGTTGGATGTATGACGGTACCTTGGAGATGAGAATAAATCTCTCTAAAAACACGGTTTTCACGATCGGAGCTCGGGTTCAAATCCCTGAAAATATAGCCAACCGTAAAGCGCTGATAAATGTGGAATGTGAAGAAGGTCATTGTTTCCCCGTATCTGTTTTATCAGCTATTTTTGAACCGAGGGGAAATGCGCAACGTTTATCCTCTTACCCTAATTTTCAAGACGTGTTGAATCTGGACGGGATCCCTCTCCCTTTCCAAATGAGATATATCGAGCGTTTTGAAAAGCTTAACGATATATCTATAAATGTGTACACTGCAAAGCATGATGGGAGTGACTCTTATATTGATACAGCTGACACCTCTAAAAAACTAGTAATTGTTCCCGTACATGTCAGTGCTAAAGAGCGTGCTAGACATGTACATTTATTTATGATAAGAGTTCACGGGACAGAAACTTATCATTTCAGCTGGATTAAAAATCTGTCACGATTAATAAACTCTCAACTACCGCGAGCGTCTAACAGAGGACGTAGATACTTTTGTGATAGATGCCTGTCCGCTTTTTTGACTGAAAACAAACTCACAAAACATTAAGAGACGTGTATAAAATTCGATGCGGTAAGGAGTACATTCCCTCAAGGGGAAGATAAATTCCTCACGTTCACTCAGTATAAGCAGCAGGAGAAAAACGGGATTTATCGTATATGCAGACCTGGAGAGCCTACTTATGCCTATAGAGACGAGTGATCCCGACCCGAAATTTTCTTATACTGAGAATGTTCAACGTCATGTAGCTTATTCTGTAGGAATGTACGTTAAATGTAATTTTGACGATAGTCTCTCAGAGTACCATCATTTCACGGGAAAAGATTGTACTGACCAATTTGTTGAGGCGCTCATAGATACTGCGAAGCGTGTACTAGAGCATTATAGTACTGTCGTACCGATGAAACCGTTAACTCCTGCTCAAAGAGACGCTCATAATACAGCCTCTCATTGCCATATATGTGAAAAGCCCTACAAGAATGATGATATTCGGGTTATGGATCATTGTCACTTGACTGGACTTTACCGAGGGAGTAGTCATGCAGGGTGTAATATTAATTACAAGAACCCGACTCACCTGAGCGTAGTAATTCATAACGCACGTTGCTACGATAATTTTTTCCTTCTCGAATCACTCGTTGAACGTAGAGAAACTGATCCGTTCACGGGAGAGAGCGTTCTCATCAATCCGGGAAAAGTCAGAGTTATTGGAGAGACTATGGGAAGATTCAAAGTAATCATGAATATATTCGGTGCGGGTTTGGAGGGATCACGATTAAAATTATAGATAGTTTCAGTTTTCTATGTACTTCCCTAGAGAAATGCGTATCTTACCTCGAACCCGAGCAACTTAAAATCACCCGTAAGTGCCATCCCGAGGATGAACGCTTCAAATTAGTCACACGAAAAGGAGTGTTCCCCTATGATTATATTGATTCATTCGAGCGGCTAGACGAGACTCAGTTACCGAGCAAAGATAAATTTTACAACGCGCTCACGGATACTCATATCTCTCAGGTAGACTATTATCACGCCTGTGAGGTTTGGCGAGTATTCGAATGTAAGAATCTTTGGGACTATTCGAACCTCTACTTGTACACAGACGTAACTTTACTAGGGGACGTCTTTGAGAACTTTCGTGATCTCTGCATGAAGACGTATAGGCTCGATCCTGGATGGTCCCTTACAGCTCCCAGTCTAGCGTACCAGGCTCTATTGAGAATAACCCGGGTACGGCTCGAATTAATCGATGATGTGGACACTCATCAATTCATTGAGGGGGCTATCCGCGGAGGGATATGTTTTGTGGCTAATCGTCACGCTGTAGCGAATAATCGTTATATGGACGCGTTTGATCCTTCCAAGCCAGAGTCCTACATTGTCTATCTGGACGTAAATGGACTCTATTCATTTAGTATGCTGTCCTCACTTCCCTATGGAGAGTTCAGGTGGCTCAAAGAAGAAGAAATTGCTCGATTGGACATGCTAAAAGTAAAGGATGATGCGGATACGGGTTATATCTTGCAGGTAGATCTTGAATACCCGCAAGATGTACACGACGCTCATTCTGACTTGCCGTTCTGTCCTGAGAAAGGGATTCCACCTGTAGGGAAACATGAGAAACTGTTAACAACTTTAGCTGATAAGACCGGGTACGTCATTCACTACCGTCATCTAAAGCTATGTTTAGCGAACGGGTTGAAACTGACGAGAGTTCACCGTGTTCTCAGTTTCAAGCAAGCGCCGTGGATGGCTCCATATATCAGGTTGAACGCCGAAATGAGGAGTAAAGCGAGTAATCAATTTGAAAACATGTTTTTCAAACTAATGAACAATGCCGCATTCGGCCGCCTCATATCTAACAAGAGGGCTTACCGTACGATAAAGATAGCTACCAGGTGGGATGGGAAATTTGGAGCGGGTAACCTTATAGCCAGTCCAAACTTTAAAAACCGTTCGATAGTGTCAGAAAACCTAGTCATCATCGAGATGGAACCACAAGAGATTTACTTTGATATGCCTATCTATGCGGGATTCGCCATTTTGGAAATCTCGAAGGTAGTCATGTACGGTCTGCATTACCAGGTTATGATCCCTGCCTTCCCCCAAGGTACGTTAAAACTTCAATACACTGATACTGACTCACTTCTCTACTACATGACTGTTGAAGATGCATACCAGAGACTTGCCCTGTTAGCTAATGAGTATCTGGACACCTCCACCTACGGACAAGACAATGTTTACAGGATGCCCGTAGTGAATAAAGGGGTGCTCGGTAAACTAAAAGACGAGACTCGAGGTCAGATCATCACTGAGTTCATTGGTTTACGTCCTAAACTCTATTCATTCTCGGTACAAGGGGTTGGGGAGACTCTCAAGGCTAAAGGGGTGAAGAGTAGTGCGTTAAGAACGCTTTCATTAGAGGATTATCGTAATTGTTTGACAGATGAGACGATAGTCATGAAAGAGGCTCATTCAATAAGAGCAGTAGGATTTAAACTCTACACACAAAAATTCAATAGAGTCGCTTTATGCTCTATCGACGACAAAAGATATAGAGTACCGGGAACTGTCAATACTCTTCCGTGGTCCCATTACTCAATCAGACCGTCAACTCTATAGGGTGACAGTGCGTCTATGTGAAAAAAATCATGTTCTATACTGTAAGTGATAAAAAAATATTCACGTCCAGTACTCTATAGTGTTAATGTATAAATATTCATGTTCTGTAGTGTAAGTGATTAAAAAATATTCACGTCCTGTACTCTATAGTGTAAGTGATTAGTGTTAATGTATAATTTCAAGAACTATAACTTGAGAAATTTAGTATGTATCTATGTGTTTTAAATCTTTATATTCATTAAATAAACAATTTCAAGAACTATAACTTGTATCTATGTGTTTTAAATCTTTATATTCATTAAATAAAAACAACATTTTCAAGAACTATAACTTGTGAAAAAACAACAACTAATTTAGTATGTATCTATGTGTTTTAAATCTTTATATTCATTAAATAGAATTAATTATGAATGGTGTTTTTTTTCTTTATTTCTTTCCTTCCCTCCATCCGCCTCCTCTCTCCCTCATTGATTAAATAATACAATGGAAGTTATAATCAATAATTCTTTATTTTAAAAAAACTATTACAATTAGAAAAAATATTGCTAGCTCCGTCATAATCCAGTCTCATTTAAACATTGTTCGAACATTAGTTAATTCAATATTCAAATGAAGTAACTGATTTAGGAATGGTTTAAATCTACACATGCAGAACTTTTACGATTCTACTAGGTGAGGAGTTGAAGAGAGTGTATTTAACCAATCTCCTTGTTACATCCTCATTTAAAGGTAATTCATTTAATGGTAATTAAGGTTATTTGAACTTTGGCTAATGTAATTAATGGACTGTATGTTTTTAAGGTAATTAATGATCGAACTTTGACGTACTAAGCCAATAAATGATAGAGGGTTAATACTTGTCGTACTGAAGATATTTAAGCTTAATCCCTAAATTCCCAATGTAATTAACTTTTAAACGTATGAATCTTGTAAAAGAATTATTGACGATTGGAGATAAATGTTTAATGTAACTAACTTTTAAAACGTATGAATCTTGTAAAGAATTAATGATGATTGGAAATAAAAAGAATTTTCGATTATAACTTCGCTCGCATCTAACTTTTAATGATTGGGATACCCTAGATGAGGGAAGGAAGCCGTATTGACCTTGCTTCAAATACTGTTAGAATCTGGTTTGCCTGAACTGAGGATTGAAGTCTAGCACCTTAGATCATCAGTGTCCTTGAAAGACCAAGACCACGCGAGAAAGAATCTTTGAAAGACTTTGAGAGGGAAAGAATATATATATAGTAATATTAAGTAGATGGGTTAATACTTGTCGTACTGAAGATATTTAACCTTAATTCCTAAATTTCTAATGTAATTAACTTTTAAACGTATGAATCTTGTAAAAGAATTATTGATGACTGGAGATAAATGTTTAATGTAATTAACTTTTAAAACGTGTGAATCTTGTAAAGAATTAATGATGATGATTGGAAATAAAAAGAATTTCGATTATAACTTTGCTCACATCTAACTTTTAATGATTGGGATACCCTAGATGAGGGAAGGAAGCCGTATTGACCTCGCTTCAAATACTGTTAGAATCTGGAAATTTATGTTTAGATAAAAGACCAAGGGTTCACGACGATATAATTCAGGAGCTGTTCCCTTCCCTCCTCTCATGTTTCGGAGACTCGTGCAGAACAAAGGTGATGTATGATAGAGGTGATGTATGATAGTGTTTTAATGTATGATAGTGTTGTAATGTGATGTATGATAGTGGTGATGTATGATAGTGGTGATGTATGATAGTGATGATGTATGATAGTGCTGATGTATGATAGTGGTGATGTATGATAGTGGTGATGTATGATAGTGATGATGTATGATAGTGTTGTTATGTATGATAGTGTTGTAATGTGATGAATGAAGTGTGATGTATGATAGTGATGATGTATGATAGTGGTGATGTATGATAGTGTTGTAATGTACGATAGTGGCGATGTATGATAGTGTTGTAATGTATGATAGTGGTGATGTATGATAGTGGTGATGCATGATAGTGCTGTAATGTGAAGCATGATAGTGTGTTGTATTATAGTGGTGATGTATGATAGTGGTGCTGTATGATAGTGCTGATGTATGATAGTGTTGTAATGTATGATAGTGTTGTAATGTATGTATGATAGTGATGATGTATGATAGGTGATGTATGATAGTGTTGTATAATAGGGTTGTAATGTGATGTATGATAGTGTTGAAATGTATGATATTGGCGATGTATGATAGTGTGATGTATGATAGTGATGATATATGATAGTGGTGATGTATGATAGGGGTGATGCATGATAGTGTTGTAATGTGAGTAATAGTGTTGTAATGTATGATAGTGGTGATGTATGATAGTGGTGATGTATGATAGTGCTGATGTATGATAGTGTGATGTATGTAGTGTGATGTATGATAGTGGTGATGTATGATAGTGATGATGTATGATAGTGTTGTATAATAGGTTGTAATGTGATGTATGATAGTGTTGTAATGTATGATAGTGGTGATGTATGATAGTGCTGATGTATGATAGTGGTGATTATATAGTGGTGATGTATGATAGTGTGATGTATGATAGTGTGATGTATGATAGTTGTAATGTGATAGTGTTTTTTTTTTTTTTTTTTTTTTTTTTTTTTTTTTTTTTTTTTTTTTTTTTTTTTTTTTTTTTTTTTTTTTTTTTTTTTTTTTTTTTTTTTTTTTTTTTTTTTTTTTTTTTTTTTTTTTTTTTTTTTTTTTTTTTTTTTTTTTTTTTTTTTTTTTTTTTTTTTTTTTTGTTATGATATGGTGTATAGTGATGTAATATGTGATATGTAGTGTGATGTATGTGGGTGTATGTTGATATAGTGTTGTAATGTATGATAGTGGTGATGTTGATATGTGTATGATATGTGTAATTAAGATGATGTGTTATATAGTGTGATTATGAATGTGTTATGATAGTGCTGAGATAGTGTGATGTATGATAGTGTGTAATGTGAGTATGTATTGATGTATGATATGTTGTAATAGTGTGTATATAGGTTGTAATGTATTAGATAGTGTTGAATGTATGATATTGGGATGTATGATAGTGGTGATGTATGATAGTGATGATATATGATAGTGTGATGTATGATGGTGATGTGATATGTTGAATGTATGAATGTGAAGTGTATTGTATGATAGTGTGATGTATGATAGTGTGATGTATGATAGTGTGATGTATGATAGTGGTGATGTATGATAGTGGTGATGTATGATAGTGTGATGTATGATAGTGTTGTTATATAGTGTTGTAATGTATGTATGATAGTGTTGTAATGTATGATATGGTGATGTTGATAGTGTGAATGTATGATAGTGTGATGTATGATAGTGGTGAATGTATGATAGTGGTGATGTATGATAGTGATGATGTATGATAGTGTTGTAATGTGATGTATGATAGTGTTGTAATGTATGATAGTGGTAGATGATAGTGTTGTATATGATAGTGTTTATGATATAGGTGATTATGAATGTGATGTATGATATGTTGTAATGTGATAGTGGTATGTTATATGTTGATGATATTGTTGTAATGTGATAGTGTTGTAATGTATGATAGTGGTATTTGGATGTATGTAGGTAGTCAGTGATGATAGGTGATATGATGTGTAATGTAGATGATGTGTGTGTATGATATTAAGTATGATATGTGATGTATGATAGTGTTGTAATAAGATAGTAGTAATGTATGATATGTTGTAATGTATGATAGTGATGTTGATGAGAGATGATGATGTATGATAGTGTTATGTATGATAGTGTGTGTATGTAATGATATGTGTGATGTACGTAGTGTTGTATGTATGATAGTGTTGTAATGTGATGTACGGATAGTGTTGTAATGTATGATAGTGATGATGTATGATAGTGTGATGTATGATAGTGACAATGTATGATAGTGTAATGTAGTATAAGGTGATGTATGATAGTGATGAATGTATGATATGGATATAGTGTAGTGAGCATGATATGGTTTATGATAGATGTTGTAATGGATATAGTGGTGATGTATGATAGATGTGTAATGTATGCGATATGATAGTGTGTATGATAGTGTTTGTATAGTGGTGATGTATGATAGTGTTGAATGTATGATATAGTGTTGTAATGTATGATATGGTATGTAATGTGATGTATGATAGTGATGATGTATGATAGTGGTGATGTATGATAGTGTTGTATAATAGGGTTGTAATGTGATGTATGATAGTGTTGAAATGTATGATATGCGATGTATGATAGTGTGATGTATGATAGGATGAATTGATAGTGTGATGTATGATAGGGTGATGCATGATAGTGTTGTAATGTGATGTATGATAGTGTTGTAATGTTGATATGGTGATGTATGATAGTGTGTTGTAATGTATGATAGTGTGATGTATGATAGTGTGTTGTAATGTATATAGTGGTGATGTATGATAGTGTTGTAATGTATGATGTTGTGATGCATATAGTGGTGATTAGTAGTGTGTAATATGATGTGGTGATGTATGATATGTGTTGTAATGAAGGTGATGTATGATATGTGATGTATATAGTGTGTAATGTATGATAGTGGTATGCATGATAGTGTTGTAATGTGAAGCAGAATGAGGGTGTTTTGGTAATCATTGTCAGACTAAGGATTGAAGTCAGGATTGAAACCTGATCTCTCGAGGCCCGCCACCACCATCCTCCCGAGGATTGAAGCCAGGCCATCTGCGTTTGACAGGACTAAGGAAGATATTTAACCTTAATTCCAGACCGTCAAGGTTTGAGAGAGAGGGATTGAAAAGACTAAGACTATATGTATCAATGTAATATTCCCAATCTTTACGCTCAGACCATCAGGTTTGAGAGAGAATATACTTGTCATATCCCGAGACCTGTAGCTGTCGTCACACCGATGAACACTCAACCCTTGGGAAGTGAACCCGCATTTGTGTGGAGGTAGAGTGGATACTTGTCATATCCCAGAGATTCAAGACCCGATCAATGTAATATTAAGATTATAGATATTTAACCTTAATTCCCGATCTTTGTCATGACTGAGGATTGAAGTCAGACCATCAGGGTGTTTGGCAATCATCTTGCCACACCGATAGTCCGTATCAGCAAGTATAAGGATGTTTTAGAAAACTGGTCGACTGAACTGTTTAAAATACGCAAGGTGGTCGAGACTAATCTCAGGACCTTCCTACTCGAAGATATGAAAGGTAACCCTATCACGGGCGGTTTCTACGCTAAGGAACTTAGAAAGACTTCGTTTCCTGACGTCTACCTCGTGGAGAAAATAGTCAGACGTTCCGGAAATAGAGCGTACGTCAAATGGTTAGGGTTCGTGGATCGATGCGAGGGGTGAGAGGGTATGTCCCTCCCTCCATCCCGAGCATATAAAGCGAGCGGGAGGTAGGGAGACGCATCTCATTCGAAATGTTTAGACGGTTGGGTTATCGTCTGGAGGACATGAGTGAAATTAAGATATCAGACAACAGCTTGGAGTACTACATCGCGAGAGTCGAGAAGGGTTACAGCGAGTGTTGCGACTCTTCGGTGCACTGGCTCGGATGCCATAATCCGGGAATGTACGAGGCGAGTCAGTCCGTCGAGAACTGTTCAACATCATGTGCCGTCTACAAGCTGAAGGAAGGGACGAGCCACAAATTCTCAGCGAAGACGCTCCCCTGCTCGACGAAGATGCTTTGTGCATCGAGCTGGATCGGATCGAGCGGGAGGAACTCGACCGCGTCAAAAGCATCTCCGAACTCGAAAAGTATCGGGCCTACAACGTTCGTCACCTGGAAGGAGACGAAGAGATCAGCGAGCCGGAGGACGAGCCGAACATCGTGACGCTGGACTATGTGGGTAAAGTGCGTCTTCCGGGCAAAAACTTTGGCGCGAGATACAGAAGTCGGTTTAACGCGTCGCAACGCGGACTGATCTATCTAGGCGACGACAAATACAAACTTTTCAAGTGGTGAAAGACTATATGTTGAAAAAGACTAAGACTTTGAGAGAGAGAGAGAATTTTGTACTGAATATATATATGTATCAATGTAATATTAAGAATATACTAGGTTTAAAAAAACTGTTCTATTTATTTAGAGGTGAATAATACTTGTCATATCCTTGACCATCAGGGTTCGAGGTCCATAAGCTACCCTCCCTCTTTGAGAGAGAATAATACTTGTCATATCTTGATCACCAGGGTTCGAGGTCCATAAGCTACACTCCCTCTTTGAGAGAGAGAGAGAATTTTGTACTGAATAATACTTGTCATATCCTTAATTCCCAATCTTTGCTAGGATCAAGGTTTGAGGGAGTAAGCTGCTCTACTACATCACGATGATGAGAGAGAGGGAGAGAAAACCCTGTTCCCCGTATGCTAGTCTCCCCCGACCCCCTCTCAGCCATCCCGAGTCTGGCGCTTCAACACCCCTCCCCCTCCAGCAGCTCCCAGTCACGTCCTCTGCCCCATCCTCCTCCGAAAAAATTTTTTGCCCCCCTCCCCCTCCACCCAAGTCCTCCATCCACCAACCTACACACATCAACCCTCCCAACATCCATTATTATGTTAATGAGTCACAGAAAAAAACCAGATGCTCCACACACTCACCCCTCTGCCACCATCGCGTGCTACAACCCTTCCTATCCCCACATCCCCCCCCATCCCCCCATCCCCCCTCCCCCCTGTTGCAGAATTCTCACTTTCCCCTTACTAAGATAACGACAACGCTTTTTTTTTTTTTTCAAATACTAACCATGCAGTTTCCTCCAGAATTGATATACAATGTAGACCATTCCAGTACTCATACTAATGGGGTAGGGACAAGCAGGGTAGAATTAGGAGGAGATGAAACCACACTATCGTGGAAGAAGTGTTGGGTAGCATTTAGGGAAAAAACACTCTCAGTGTATCCGACTGGGATTTGAGCCCCTAACATCCTCGTCACAAGTAATCCATACCATTGCAAGTGTGACACATTAGACCACACAATCATCGATGTGGGCTAGCTCTTAAATCTACAGTCCAATTTTATAAGAAATGAATTCATCAGGGAGATAGAAAAGTCGCATAGGCTATATTTAAATATATTATCCATATATATATATAATCTATAAGAATAGTGGAAGGATTGAGGAAGATGGAAGCATTTTACTAAACTGACACGGGAAACTCAAGACAAAAGGCTAGTAACAGTTGGTGATGATATTATATACACATTATATAATCCACATATATTATATACACACATAGTATATATTATGTTATGTACACATAGATAATATACACATATTATAGGCCTATACATATAGGTCCAGTCATGTTATCCGCACCTATCACGTTTGATAGATACTATCAATAACTATAAAACAACATTTTAGTAATGGTAGTAATTTTGGGTGCAAAAAAAAGTTTATATTTTCTAAATCGCTATTTATATGAAAATTGGACTGTACTTTATAACGATGCTTCTCAACATGTTTATGATAAGTCTAATAAAGAGCTTTCATCCACAGGTCGGTGGTAGCTTGCATGATCGTTTAGTAAAGCGTGAGTGAAGCGAGTATATTTATTATAAAAAGAGAACAAAGTTTGAACGACGTGCTTGGAATATCAAACACATGACGTGACGATGTCTTCGGGAGGTGTCTTGTCAGACGTGTTAGAGTTAAGAAGGTTAAGGGGTAATCTGGAACACTTAATGAATGAGGGGGTGAAGCTGGGTTTACACACCTTTCATACCTACTCCTTGTAGATAAATGTACCCTACCTGCACACGCGTTAAAACTACCAATTACAGGATTAACCCTTTTCCTCTTCCTTGGTGGTTTGTATTCGGAATATTTTCCACGTGACAAGCATCCATCTTTCTCCCATTATTACCGGTGGGGTTAAAGCTATAGCTTCAATCTAAGAGAATGAGATACTTTTAAGATACCTCAAGCTCTTGAGAAAACAAAGTAGTCAAAGTTTCGATAAATTATTATTAAATAATAAAACAGATAATAGCAGGGGTGTGCCATGAGATGTTTCAAGAGTAATCAAAGCTTGATTTTATTTTAGCATCGCGTCTTACTACCTGGTAAGATTATACGCTTATGTACTAATTACGGTAATAGGTTAGGTATGAGGGAAGTTGAAATAAGAAAAAGTGTACCCGCATTTTCATGGAGAGAGAGTGTGCAGAAACACTTTGTGAAAAAAACCTCAGTACATCCATCTGGAGTTTGGACCCCGATTTTCCTGTCATTAACAATATAGTTTAACACGAGAGTGACGCCTTAAACCAGTGGTATTCAACCTGGGGCGCGCGTAGCCCCGGAGGTACAGTACGTAAAGTTTAAACGAAAAATATACATATCACATTTAAACTTGTTATTAATATTTTAATACTTTAGTTTGGATGTTATTTATTTTATATGCAGATTAGAGAACGTGTAAAACTATCCACCAACAATTATGGGGGTGCAAATGTTAAGCTAAATTATAACTGGGTGTACGCGAAAAAAAAAAGTTTGAATAGCACTGCCTTGGACTATGCGGGCACTGAAGCAGATCAGAGCTCATTAAACTTGTACTTGTTAAATGATCTCACCTACTCGCTCCACATGTGAACATTCATACACAGGCTCTGCTCTACATGCTTCACATGATAAATATATTTCCGTTGATAGATGTCCAATGAGTGTTCTTCTGAGTAATTAGAACCATTAACAGGTACAGTTTTTACTAACTTGTATTTCCCTGATGACATTACAAGATATACCAATGACTAATTAATACTATCCAATCAATGAAAATGAATCAATAATAAGGATGTCAGTCGTTCACAGAAGTACAATTTTAATCATATTAAATTTATTTGAATGATGATTAATGAAGCCTGAACACGGGAATCGAACCCAGCATATTTGGCTTAGGGCACCCATGCTTTACTACTTAACTATTCAGGATTTGACCCTTGCCCGAGCATTTTTCAAGTATACCTACTATTTCTATTATAACTCTGTGAAAGACTGTCATCCATGTCAAAGATAACTTCTATCAACTGTGTATATCACCAACCGTGTAGAATTCAATCTTGTACAGTACATGCGACAGCAGAAATGCTGACTTTTATTACCAGTAGATGTGTTTCTGATAGCTCTAAGTTGTCAACAATTTCCCACGTATGTTTCTGATAGCAATAAGTAGTCAACAATTTCCCACGTATGTTTCTGATAGCACTAGGTTGTCAACAATTTCCCACGTCTGTTTCTGATAGCTCTAAGTTATCAACAATTTCCCACGTATGTTTCTGATAGCACTAAGTTGTCAACAATTTCCCACGTCTGTTTCTGATAGCTCTAAGTTATCAACAATTTCCCACGTATGTTTCTGATAGCACTAAGTTGTCAACAATTTCCCACGTCTGTTTCTGATACCTCTAAGTAACCGACAATTTCCCACGTCTGTTTCTGATAGCACTAAGTAGTCAATTTCCCACGTCTGTTTCTGATAGCACTAAGTTGTCAACAATTTCCCACGTCTGTTTCTGATAGCACTAAGTTGTCAACAATTTCCCACGTCTGTTTCTGATAGCTCTAAGTTATCAACAATTTCCCACGTCTGTTTCTGATACCTCTAAGTAACCGACAATTTCCCACGTCTGTTTCTGATAGCACTAAGTTGTCAACAATTTCCCACGTCTGTTTCTGATATCACTAAGTTGTCAACAATTTCCCTAGTATGTTTCTGATAGCACTAAGTTGTCAACAATTTCCCACGTCTGTTTCTGATAGCACTAAGTTGTCAACAATTTCCCACGTATGTTTCTGATAGCACTAAGTTGTCAACAATTTCCCACGTCTGTTTCTGATAGCTCTAAGTTATCAACAATTTCCCACGTCTGTTTCTGATACCTCTAAGTAACCGACAATTTCCCACGTCTGTTTCTGATAGCAATACGTAGTCAACAATTTCCCACGTCTGTTTCTGATAGCACTAAGTAGTCAATAATTTCCCACGTCTGTTTCTGATAGCACTAAGTAGTCAATAATTTCCCACGTCTGTTTCTGATAGCACTAAGTTATCAACAATTTCCCACGTCTGTTTCTGATAGCAATAAGTAGTCAACAATTTCCCACGTCTGTTTCTGATAGCACTAAGTAGTCAACAATTTCCCACGTCTGTTTCTGATAGCACTAAGTAGTCAACAATTTCCCACGTCTGTTTCTGATACCTCTAAGTAACCGAAAATTTCCCACGTCTGTTTCTGATAGCAATAAGTAGTCAACAATTTCCCACGTCTGTTTCTGATAGCTCTAAGTTATCAACAATTTCCCACGTCTGTTTCTGATACCTCTAAGTAACCGACAATTTCCCACGTCTGTTTCTGATAGCAATAAGTAGTCAACAATTTCCCACGTCTGTTTCTGATAGCTCTAAGTTATCAACAATTTCCCACGTCTGTTTCTGATACCTCTAAGTTGTCAACAATTTCCCACGTCTGTTTCTGATAGCACTAAGTTGTCAACAATTTCCCACGTATGTTTCTGATAGCACTAAGTTGTCAACAATTTCCCACGTCTGTTTCTGATAGCACTAAGTTGTCAACAATTTCCCACGTATGTTTCTGATAGCACTAAGTTGTCAACAATTTCCCACGTCTGTTTCTGATAGCACTAAGTAGTCAACAATTTCCCACGTCTGTTTCTGATGGCTCTAAGTAACCGACAATTTCCCACGTTTGTTTCTGATACCTCTAAGTAACCGACAATTTCCCACGTCTGTTTCTGATAGCAATAAGTAGTCAACACAATTTCCCACGTCTGTTTCTGATAGCACTAAGTAGTCAATAATTTCCCACGTCTGTTTCTGATAGCACTAAGTAGTCAATAATTTCCCACGTCTGTTTCTGATAGCACTAAGTTATCAACAATTTCCCACGTCTGTTTCTGATAGCAATAAGTAGTCAACAATTTCCCACGTCTGTTTCTGATAGCACTAAGTAGTCAACAATTTCCCACGTCTGTTTCTGATAGCACTAAGTAGTCAACAATTTCCCACGTCTGTTTCTGATACCTCTAAGTAACCGACAATTTCCCACGTCTGTTTCTGATAGCAATAAGTAGTCAACAATTTCCCACGTCTGTTTCTGATGGCTCTAAGTAACCGACAACTTCACATGTCTGTTTCTGATGGCTCTAAGTAACTGACAATTTCCCACGTCTGTTTCTGATAGCAATAAGTAGTCAACAATTTCCCACGTCTGTTTCTGATAGCACTAAGTTGTCAACAATTTCCCACGTATGTTTCTGATAGCACTAAGTTGACAACAATTTCCCACGTCTGTTTCTGATAGCACTAAGTTGTCAACAATTTCCCACGTATGTTTCTTATAGCACTAAGTAGTCAACAATTTCCCACGTCTGTTTCTGATAGCACTAAGTAGTCAACAATTTCCCACGTCTGTTTCTGATGGCTCTAAGTAACCGACAATTTCCCACGTTTGTTTCTGATACCTCTAAGTAACCGACAATTTCCCACGTCTTTTTCTGATAGCAATAAGTAGTCAACAATTTCCCACGTCTGTTTCTGATAGCACTAAGTAGTCAACAATTTCCCACGTCTGTTTCTGATAGCACTAAGTAGTCAACAATTTCCCACGTCTGTTTCTGATAGCACTAAGTAGTCAACAATTTCCCACGTCTGTTTCTGATGGCTCTAAGTAGTCAACAATTTCCCACGTCTGTTTCTGATAGCACTAAGTAGTCAACAATTTCCCACGTCTGTTTCTGATAGCACTAAGTAGTCAACAATTTCCCACGTCTGTTTCTGATAGCACTAAGTTGTCAACAATTTCCCACGTCTGTTTCTGATAGCACTAATTTGTCAACAATTTCCCACGTATGTTTCTGATAGCACTAAGTTGTCAACAATTTCCCACGTCTGTTTCTGATAGTTCTAAGTTTTCAACAATTTCCCACGTCTGTTTCTGATACCTCTAAGTAACCGACAATTTCCCACGTCTGTTTCTGATAGCAATACGTAGTCAACAATTTCCCACGTCTGTTTCTGATAGCACTAAGTAGTCAATAATTTCCCACGTCTGTTTCTGATAGCACTAAGTAGTCAACAATTTCCCACGTCTGTTTCTGATAGCACTAAGTAGTCAACAATTTCCCACGTCTGTTTCTGATAGCACTAAGTAGTCAACAATTTCCCACGTCTGTTTCTGATGGCTCTAAGTAACCGACAATTTCCCACGTCTGTTTCTGATACCTCTAAGTAACCGACAATTTCCCACGTCTGTTTCTGATAGCACTAAGTAGTCAACAATTTCCCACGTCTGTTTCTGATAGCACTAAGTAGTCAACAATTTCCCACGTTTGTTTCTGATAGCACTAAGTTGTCAACAATTTCCCACGTCTGTTTCTGATAGCACTAAGTAGTCAACAATTTCTCACGTCTGTTTCTGATGGCTCTAAGTAACCGACAACTTCACACGTCTATCGCATACTCTGCCTCTGTAAGTGATGACTTTCTCTGAGCGGGAGACGAATATTATATAGTTCTGTAGTAGATCATTGCACGCTAATTAAACTACCCTGGGTTTGATTTTTATTTCTAGGAGTGACTTTTCAACAATATTTTATATAATTAATACTTATGAGGACGTTTATCCAAGAATTGTACCCCTAATTTGTATATAAATAGTTTTAAATAAATATAAAACATTTAGATTTTTCTTTTTTTCGAATAAGGTTTAGTTTTAGATTAAAATCTATCAAGAGCACACACAAGATAGTGGCCATACGGTTCAAGGTGTCACACTGACAGCAGACTAAATTTTCGGTGATGTAAAGGTCAAAATTAGATCAACTCGTTAATAACTCTGATGTTAAACGTACAAACAAAAATAAAATCACGTTTAGACCAAAAAAACAAAACTAATTTAAATATATAATACAAACGTGTATTTATATAATGATTTCAGTACACCCGGCTTGAATTTGAATCCTGGTATACTGAGATTTTTTTCCCCTTAAATTATTTCCCACTTTCTTTACACGCAAATGCAAATATATTTACTTTAAATTCTACTTTCGTAACACCTAACTTATTAGTATACATGTGTATACAGCCCTTTAGGGTAGTAAGACGCAATTCAAGTTCACTGCAGTCAAGAGGTTTACCAATGATTTCCTAGAGACGCCATTTATACTCCTGTTAGAGAAGTCTTTCGAGAGTTGTAAGTAATTCCACTAATCACCTTGGTTGGAAAGTTTCTAACCTCTCTAACCAATATGCAAGGAGGCGGAGGGTCACCTCTTTGGCGACAGAATAAACTGACGGCTTAGTCTTCACCCCCACCTCCCCCTTATAGGGAATGTCTGTAGACTATCTGCAAGATTGGATCGGGGAAAGAGATAAGTCCTTAAGTATGTGTCGGAATGGTTCTACAAGTTACCCAGGCTTGTCTTATTACTCTCTAATCAACACGATGAGACTGATTCTATAGTCGGATCAACATAAGAAGAAACTTATCTGACAGCTCAAAAATCTACCAGATCTACTTTTATGATTAATGCCTCTTTTTATTTTGCAAATGTTTTCATTTGACAGAGTTTAGACATTAATAAAATAAATCTAATTCATTTATTTTAAAGTTGAATACATCTAAATAAATAAATAGATATATAATATAATATATTTAGGTTCGGAAAATTTGATCAAGTTATATAAAGCTATCTCTATGTTGCGAACCTTGTTATTGAAGCTCCCAAACTTACCTCGCCATTTTCCGGGGGGTCCCCGTTACCGAAGGTAGAGGTGACCACGAGAATAAGGGCCTCATGTTCGATACTGCTGATGTCATAGTCGTCCAAACAGTACACCTGAAATTTGGAATCAAGTTTATTATAGTAAACAATCTGCTATATTTTAGTGTTTTTTCTTAGGGTCTTACTACTTGTCCGGGCTAAACGCATACGCACTAACTACGCTAATGTGTTAGGGATAGGTAAGGTAGAATTTAGAGGAAGTCTATCCATATTTTAATGGAGGGAGAGTGGAAAACACCAGAGCAGGACTCAAACTCCAATCTCCCTGTCATCGGGGGTCTAGTCTATTGCGAGAATGACGCCTTAAACAATGTGGCCACCGAGGCAGGAGACCACAAGTAAATATGTTTGTATTTTCAATAACGTTCAACTTTAGAATAGATACACACTCAGTAGTACCCCGTAAGTTAATCTATCATTGTGAAGAGGGAATCTTTATTTTCAACAAAATACATTTTTTTTAAATCTTGCTGGGGATCAAACCAGTTACCCTTAGCTCGGCAGTACCTTGTAATACTGTTTTACCTTTGTCTAGGTTGTCCGACGCACCTGTGAGTTGAAGGCGTGACCGAATATCTCGTTGAGTTTCTTGGCGTACATCTCCGACTTGCCGGTCTCCGTGGCGTAGAGCACCGTGGCCTTGATACGTCGGGACAGCGCGTGGCCGAACAGCTTCGACGTAAACTTCACCGCTCTGAGTGAGACCCACACACACATAATAGATGTACCTTGATTTTCTTACAAATGGACAGTGGGAGCACATTTTATTCATTTTAGATAATACTTCTTTTGCTCAACATTGATAATATTTTACTATTTAAAAAAATTATATTGTATATATATTTAATAACCGTTCGGGTTATACGCTTATGTACTAATTACGGTTTTATAGATGAGGTAGGTTATATTTTTAGGAAGTGTACCAACATTTGCGTGGAGGAAGAGTGGAAAAACATTTAGGGGAAAACCACCCTCAATACACCCAACCGAGATTTGAACCTCAATCTCCCCGTTATCGGCAGTATAATCTACTTACTGCAAGAGTAGCGCGTTAGACCATGCAGCCACCGAAGATGATTTTATAGACATTGATAATACAGTTATATCAAAATTGACAGCAATATATCGCATGACTTGACGTATGAATACATAAAAGTAGATATAATACCTTTTTATAACTGTCAACCATTCGTAAAATAAAAGGGTATACATAGGTACAGTACAATTTATCTACTTTAACGTATTTATACGTCAGGTCATGTGATCTACAGTTGTCTTATTTTTGATAGATATTATCAAATACCATTACCTATAAAACACCACTAATATTATTGTAAAATTGTATTAATGTTGGCCGTAAAAAAAGAGGTTTGTATTTTCTAAAAGGTATTTTCTACCAAAATATTACTGTAGTTCAGGGCACACACCACAGG
>JBCFYV010003651.1:0-25035 GCA_039000515.1 Timema cristinae
ATCATGGGCATAACCCAATCTTCTACATATATATATTTTTAAAAATATCTATTTATTCATTGTTGTTACTTACATTTGCATATATCAATTGTTATCTTTTATAATAAACATTCTTATACTCAATGCAACCTTTTAATTTACTAATTCTAGGTAAATGAGTTATATCTTTAAACATAAGATTCTCGACCTCCTCCCCATTTCTCATAGTACCAACATGGCGGATGATAGTTAAGGAGAGTTCACGGAAGCACAATCGTTGTATAGGCCAGAGAGAAAGGCCTATTCACTTTTATGCAGTCCTGTCAGCTCCTCTGCAACTTATCATTTGTTATTGTTTATATGTTTATTTTGCTTTTGTGTAATGTGCGCCTGCCCTTATCTATTAGAGGATAAGGAGGGCGGTACAATTGGAGTACCCGTCATTTGGCCTAAAGTTTTGGCCAAACGACTTTAGGCTAACTGACTTTTAGGCCAAATGACTTTTGTCGAACTTAACTAAATCAATTTTTGTATTAGAAATATATTTTAGGCCAAATGACTTTTAGACCAACTGATTTTTAGGCCAAATAACTTTAAATAAATGTTCTATGTCTAAGTTTTGTTCGGAAACATTCGCTGTGATGTATTGTGATGTTAATAGAGGGCGGTGTGGGTCCTACTTAGTTAATTAGTATATACTATCGTTTCTAAATACATGAGTCTTATTTGGTGTAACTATTTACCAAGGTCTAAAGCAGTGGTTATCAAAGTGTGCTGCGCAACCTTCAAGGACGAGCGCGATAGTTGCTAAATGGGGCGCAAGATGTAAAATTTATTTGTATAAAACTGTTTTAATTAAAATTATTTTTATTTTTTCCTGGATAATTTCCTAACAAAATGTAAACATATGCATAGGTATACATAAGTACACTAAACCAACAAAATATTTTTATTCAAATCATACAAAACCGGAAGGGGAGTGAGGCGTAGAAGGGTCGTGGCGTAACTTCCTTACTTGGATGTAAAAGATGTCAGAGTAAAATTTGCTAAAACCACTGCTCTAAAGAATACAGGTCTCACTTCACTTTAGTTCCTGTGATCGGATAAGAAGCTAGAGAGCGCTAGTAACTTTTCACAACAACACGCACTCCAGTCAACCAGTAGAGAAGTTTGAATAACTAAAGTTTCAGTTGATGGTTTTAATTTTCTAATTACCGTAGTGATTAAAACTAGAGAACCCCAATCCCCCTGCGGGACGGGGTTTAGAATAGTCCCGCAGTAACCCTGCTTGTCGTAAGAAGCGACTAAAAGGGGAGGCTTCTGTGCAGGACGTACCTCGTGTGGGACAAACCTATCCTATATCTTTCCTTTCACATCATTTTCTTCTTCCTTCACTTTCCCCCTTTTTTTCACTCTTCCCCCTTCGCTTTATCTATCCTTACCTTTTTCTTCCTTTCCCCCACCGTTCATCCTGCACAGAGGCCTTTGACCTTTCCGTTGACGACCTTGGCAACTAACCCGGCTCTTCCTTTTATTATTGGATACCAGCCTTGAGTCCCGAATGAAAGTGCCCCGGTTGTAAATCTTGGTAAAAGGGCCTTAGGGAGGGACAACCGGGGGTACCCTACCTTGGAAAAAAAAGCGGTTGCTTTTCAGAGGGCCCCCCGGAAAGTAAATTAGCACTTTCCTGCATACACTTGCTGGGTGACCTCTTTTCCCGGGGCGATGCCCATATAAGGTTTCATGTCTACGTCGTATGAGCCTCTCGCGGAAGAGTTAAAAGGGCCTTGTTAAAACCAATGGGATCAACCGGGGCACGACCAACTTTTCAGGTTGCCTCCCATCATGAGTTTTTTGTCACGTGACACCTTACTGTCCCTGCACCGTACTCCCAATTTTCCGTGGCATTCACGCCCCGGCCCCTACGGGGCCGTATTAATGAAAGGCCAAAGGGGGAAGCCGTCCAACCCTGTTTTGATAAAAACCAGGAATGGTGGGGCCCCCACCCCGCTTCCCGGGTGATGTCTGAGTAGAAGAAAGTCTAGATCTAAACGTGTCACCCTTTTACCCTCGAAAGAGTGATAAATGGAGCAAAAAATCTGAGTTTTAATAAAAAACTGCGTGATGGTACCTTTTTGATTCAACTATGACCGACACACAATCCCAAATATTATGGCGATCCCGAATACCTTTTGGTAATGGAAATATACAGGTGAAGGTGGAGCCCCCCAGGTTCCTCAATGTTTGCAAGGAGTGGTCATTTTTAGACCTCACTGCGTAACATTGGGGGAATCGTGGGGGAGCTTTCCCTGTCCAAAAAAAAATGGAGGGAGAGAAGAAAGTCCGGAGAAAAAACTGAGAAAAGATTCATATGCACGGCACGCAAGGAATCGTATAAAGTCAAGCTCCGTATTTCAAACTTCTAAGCCGGATTGTCTTTCAAAATAAAACTGCCCCCAACGCCATCGCTTTAAAATCTTGCTAAGGAGCCAACGCGACCAGTGCCATTGGGCTTTTCGAAAACACTTATTTTGACCCGCGCCAACTTTTGTGGGTAAATTTTTAAAAGGACCCAAAACCGCCACAAGGGTGTCTCCCCCACCTATCCCCGACGAACCTCCTCGGGGAACCCCCCCCCCCCCCCCCCGAGCAACCATAGAAACCCCCTCGAGCCCCCCTCGGGACTAAATCAAGGGCGGCCGTTTTTTAGCCTCTCTCACCCACCTTGTGTTTCCCGGGGGGGGGACGAGTTGCGGAACGGGTTTGGGCCCGCAAAGGGCGAGCCCCACGGGTGTTTTTAAGAAGGACCAGCGATGACCCCCAAAATAAATTTTAAAAAAGCGTCGAAGGCCTTAACAAACCCTTTCGCGAAAGGACGACTACCCAGTCCCCAAAATAAAACAACCTCTCCTAGCGGGGTCCGGAGAGACGGGGAAAGGGCAAGGGACCTAAAAAGGCCCTAAAACCAAATTTTTTATTAAAAAAGGTGTGCAAGGATTGCGGGATAATAAATATTATATTAATTAAGTATACGTACACAAGGGAAGTAGGGGTTTCTATGCTCGAAAAGGGGAAAATTTAAACAACAAATTTTTCCCTGCACCCTTTCCATTTTGTGTTGCAGGAGACCCACTTCCGCCCAAAGAAACCCGAGCTTCGTGGGTACGATGTGTATCACCGAAAGCCTTTTTTTGTCGGCTAGGGGAGGTGTGGCTAAATTCGTCGAAGCCTAAATCATAAAATATTAATATTTTTCTGATCTCCAAGTGATTGCTGCAGAGTCTCCCCCCCTTTGGGAAAAAACAATATGCTGCATTTACCTCCCCCCGGGGTGAGCGTGTTCCTAAGAGGACTCTAGGGGCCCTCTTTATACAATTCCCCCCCCCCTAATATTTTGGGGGTTTTAACGCGCAAAACCTGGTGTGGGGGTCTAATTTTACAGACCCCCCGGGGGAGGGGTAGAGGAATTCTTGTCTCGGGAAACCTGGTGTTTAATGAACCCCGGGGACCCAGAAACATTCTCCCCCTTTTAATGGTGTATCCTTCCTCAAACCTAACCTTATTATCCCGGGGAAACGTGTACTTCCTTTTGGGGAGGCCAAATCGCCTATGGGGCAGTGATCTTAAACCAATTCTGTTACACCTCTTAAAGATCCACCAGTACGGCGCAAAACCCCAAGGGGACAAAACGTGCTGACTGGGATAGATTCCGCGAGCTCGCCTTTTTTATGAATCCCGAATCCTGACGTCGAGGGAAAGGGCGGGGCTTTTTTATTTCGACGGTCATCGTGGCGGCGGGGGCTTCCATCCCTAAATCCGCGCCCCCATCCTTTCCCTGGTGGAACGGGAGTGTCCCCCTGGCTTTTTTGAGTCAAAGGGCCCCCTACGTCTTTCCATCGCGCCCACAAAAGAACTCTGGGTCTTTCCCCCAAATTCCCACGCGCTCGACCGCCGTGTTATTCGAGAAAGCGAAGGAGCCCTGGAGACAGTTTATTTAAACCCTACAATTAACTCCCACAATTAAGTTTGGGACTATTCGTAAATTAAAGTAGTAAAAAAAATTAAATTAATAGTGTACCTCCCCATACTAACGGTTCGCTTGTTCACCCCCGTGGAGGTCGTCAATTTTTGGGGCCGATGTTCGCCTCTTTTCTAGCACTGCGAGCACTCTAACGAGTTCGGGGTGCATAAGGGAGAATCGAGCGCCTTACTATTGATTTGGCCAAAGTCGGGGGGAGTTTATAACTCCCCCTTTAATAAGGAGGAACTTACACCCTGCCCCCAGGCGGGCAATACAACTTCGGCCCGGATGATCCCCATTATGAAATGTTGCCCCAAACTGTCCCCTGGGACGGGCGTTCCCTTCCCAAAAAAATTTTTTTGGAATCTCGTCAATTCCCAACACTGTGGAGGAGAAACCGTTATCCCAATATATAAAAGGGGCAAGGGAAAAAATTAAACCCCCACTGGTTAAAGACCGATACCCTTTAAAATAGCGTGTATGCAAAATATTAGAAAAAATTAAAATAAACACTTATAGTTTTTAAATCCCGCAATCCAACCCAAATTTTAAATGTTTTTTTCCGCCGTAACCGACCCAGGGTTGCACTCGCCCGTCTCTGACTCTGTTCGTGACGCCTTTCTCCATAAACAGCATCTTTTGGCTGTTTTTTTTATTTGGAAAGGCTAGATCTCATGGCTTACGGCATCTTAAAAAACCTTTTTAAGGGGGGGTTCCGGTGGAGCCCCCTATTTTTTTAGCAAATTTTATGTCAGATAGACCTTCCGGGTAAGTTAAACAACCCCTTATCCGATGATTTTTTCAAGAAAAGGGGGTCCCCCGGGGCATCCTTTGAGCGCACTTGTTCGCTTTTTGCATAAATACATTGTAACAAGTGCGCTTACTGTTCGTTCATGCCTTTTTGTGGATGACAGCAATTTATTTTCATTCATCAAGTCACCACGGGTGAACGACAGATACAACTGCTGTAAACAATCTATGGTTGTGGGGACTTTAATGGCTTACGTTTTTCGAGGCCCAAAACGATGCGTCCACTTTCCATAAATTTCGGAAAGCCGCCCCAATATTTTAATGAACAACGTTGTTTTACCGTCTCCGAGACCCTAAGTTCCTGGGCTTTTATTCGATTTTAAAAATAACTTGAATCCCCCACATCAAAAACCTAAACGAGGGGGTTTAAAACTTTGAATTTTCTTAAAGTTGTAGTGGGCGCCTTGGGGGGCTGAAGGGGAAAACCCTTTATGCGCCTTTATAGGCCTTGGTGAGATCAAAAAATTGATTACGGGGTTTTGTATAGGTTCCGCTAACCCTCGGCGTTAAAGATGCTGATAAAGGGCCACCTGTGGCATTCGACGGCATGGGCTTTTCGTACCGTCCCCGTCGTCGCATCTGTCCGACGCCGGGGGCCCCCCTCTTTCTTACCGGCGGGGTTTTTCTCCGCATCTTGTGTCGAAACTTCATTGCACGCCGAATAATGTTGCTTACCGCCCGTGTTTCATCCCCCCAACCGTGTCTTGTATGAAAAATAAAGTCTAGAAAAACCCGGTTGGGGCCCCATCATCCGTTTTTTGAAGTGTGGGATTTGCCCAAAGGGGTATCCCCACTCACCCGTCGAGTTTTTTCCCTTGGGGAAAATACGCCCTCCGAAATGCCATTTTGACTTTCCAAGTTCCCTAAAGCGACCACCCCAAACTTTGTATATGAAGGACCTTTAATGGCTTCCCCTCCACCGCTTTCACGGATTTGAGCAATCACACTGATGGCTCAAATCGGAGCCTCCCGGGGTGGGCTTTTGGTTTTGGAAAGGGTCCAATTTTAAATTTGGTTTCCAAAGAAAAAGTGTTTTTACGGCTAAATATTTCCTTTTTAAATCTTTTTGTTTTGTATCCGAAGTTGTCCCGTTCTGTCCTCATCTGCAGGATTCCCGGTGCTCTGTTGGCATTGTCCACTCCTACTCCTGAAAACCCCTCGGCAGATGATACATGGGAATTTTAAAAATTGATTCTTAAGGAACCCGGCTCGCCTTTTGCTGATTTTCCCGGTATGCCCTCTTTTCCCGGAAATGAAAATGGGGGGACCACAGCCAAGGAGGCAGCACGCCGCCTCCGGAGCGAAATCTGGGGTCAGTTTTTAGTCAAAAAGGGTTTTTTTGGCGTGGGTCTTACGCACCTGGCACGAGCATGGGTCTCGACCCGCTCAAACAACGCGGGCCCCCAGGGACGGTGTGTCGCGAGGCCCTCTTCTATAAAAGTCTAAAAGGGGGGGTCATCGGACGAACTCCGCGTCGGGATCATTTCAACCCAGGATTTTTTACTCGGGGGGCCCCGCCAGTGTGAATTTTTTTCGATGTCCCCTTAGTGGCACCACTTTTTTTGGAGTGTCGCAGAAAAGCCCCTTTTCGCCTGGCCTTGATTTTAAGGCGACCTTCGTTTTTTATTACGCAGCGCTGAAGGGGTTATTTGTTTTTACTCCCCTTTTAACCCCGCAATTTTTTTAGTGCCATTTAGTCACTTTATAAAGTGGTCATCTGGGATTTTATCTCATTTTGAGACCCTTTTTAAAAATTTTTGTATACTTTAATGTTTTTGTTTTTCGTTTTACCATTTAACAAACTTTTAATAAAATAATTATATAACTGTTTTTGTTTTGTCTTTTTAAAATATATTGTTTTAAATGTTGTTTTTGTTTTTTCTTTGATGAAAACATGTGGGTTTTTTTTCAGGGTTTTACTAATTTAAATTAGAGGCCCTTTGGCACTCCATGGAGTTTTCCAGGTGGGAATGATTAACTCTCCCCTATGGGGATTTTTTTATGTTTTTAAAAAAATTTCAAAAGGGCCCCAAGACCTCGATTGGTCGATGGGCCTCCAAACCACAAAAAAAATAAAATAATAGAGAAAACCCCAAAACACCCTCTCCAAGAGAAAAAAATTAATAAAAATTTCAACAAAAATAAAAAATATTTAAAAAAAACATACTTCATTTGTATTTTATTTCGATTGGGAAAATCCTTAAATTTGCTTATAATGTTTTAAAATTTTTAAATTTTTTTCGTCGTCCTGAACGATTGGTAATCTAACATTGACGACATGAAGACCCCGCCCAATAAGTGCATTCTTTGTGCAACACCCATTTTGGTACAATAAAAAGGGTTATGTGACTAACAAAAAGGCCTTTAATAGCACTGGAGGTAATTCCATTCGCGGTAGGAATTACTCCTGAAAAGGGCCTTTTTTTTTTCCCACCAATATTTCCCATATTTTTAAAAATTTTTTGGTAGGGAAAAAGGCCTTTCAAAGTCAATTCCTACCGTGAACAGACATTTAGGGGAAAAACCCTTAAAAAAACTCTTTTGGGCCCCCCCAAAATCCGATTTGAAGCCCAACCTTTCCATTACCAAACGGTATATAAACCCCGATTTTCTTACATGTGGGGAACTCGACTACACCGCCCGGTCTTGGGGGGCTCGGACAGCTCTGTTTAACATGAATTTTAAAAGGCCGATTTTATAAAAGGGGATCAACCTGCGAAACCGGCAAAAAAAGCGTACTTGCCCTTATTTTTAACTTCATTTCTCTCCCGCCATTTTATACAAAATAACAAACATTCCCCCTGTATTTACCTCGAGGCTCTAATCACCCGCCATCACTTGGCCAATAGGGCCCAATTCTGGAGAAAGTGGCACGTCCCCCACAGACTTGTTCGAAGGTGCACGACATGCAAGAGACGGGTGGAGAAGTCGGACCACCACAGAAGAAACACAATGCTCGTTTGAAACACAGGTGCATTAAATAAATCATGAATTATTTTCCCCCAACTCCATCGCCACCACCCGAATCTTCCCGTTGCCCCTTCATTCTAGTTCAATACAGTTCCGTTTTTTTAACCTTTTAAAATGCAGGGCTTTTGATACTTTACATTGGGGTTGCAAATGTGGCTCCACACCATGCCACACGAGAATATAACATGATAAGATACCACAATGCTTTAATAAAAGTACTAAGAAAACAAAATTTCAAAATAACTACCAAATTCTAACAATTTTACTCAAATTTCGCGCATTTGAGCCGGCTTTGCAGTTAAAATTAAATTAAAAAACCCCTTTTATAATAAGATGCATTCAGGTCTTGGAATTTAATGTATGTAATTGTAAAGCCATTGAATGACAAAAGATTTTGGGGGTGGGGTGGAATTTTCCGCCCCGCCGAGGGAAAGGGAAATGTGTAATTTGGACCCTTTTAATTTAAAATTGGGGTAACATTTTTTGGGAGCCCCCCCTATCCCCTCTCAACCCCTCCCCTACTTCCCCGCACTGATTTTTAAATACAAAATTTCCTTTTTTAAATTATTAGGAATTAATTTTTTTCCAAAAACCCAAATACTTGCTTTAATTTTTTTTAAAAAAGAAAAAATTTCTACCACCCCCTGCTCCCTCTTTTTCCAGTTCCCGCATTACCAATTTAAAATTGTAGGACTTAATTGCTATCTTATGTGGTATTGTTTACGTACTTACTAAGTTTCAATTTTGAGCATACCGAAAATAGTGTTTCTATTTGTTGGTACATTTTAAGATCTTTAATTTCCCGGCTTATATTTAGAGATTACATATAGGCCTATTTATTTTTCAGACATCATTTGGCTATCCGTGAAGGTCTATTTACCTACATGCATAGTTCAAATTTCAAGACTTATTTGGAGTTGTATTTCTACTACACCAAAAAGTTTTTTATATAACTAACTCTTCCCCACTCTACTAATTTCCTGAAGTTCAAACTTTCTGAATTTTATAGTTATTTGGAGTACCACACTGATATGTAGTTTATTTATTTATTTATATATTAGTTTTATAAATTTTGAAGTTCCCCCAAACCCCAAACACCTTTCCCAACGATTCATTTTGGCTTTCTAGAGTTTTCTCTGTACCTGTTGTAATGAAATAGATTTTCATTTCACAATAATGTTAATCAAAAGTTCCCACCCTTAGCATATTTCAAATTAATGAATAGTTCCAGAACATAAAAACTAAATGCATCCACATGTGTTAGGAAATATCCTCACACACTTGGATTATCAATAATATTTTATTTTTTTGTTTACAACGAATCTATGACGTCAGCTTGTATTTTCCATTGTGTTAAAACGTCCACATACTCCTATTGCAAAAACTTGTGATATATGACCCCTTCTACCTCGCTTCTAGAACGAATAGAATAAAGCTCATCCTTCCCATAGACTTTGTTACAAGAGTAAGATGCCATCACATTGGAAAGTTGGTATATGTGAATGGTTTTTATAACTTTTCATTTCATTTTAGTTCGTGTTTTAGGGTTACCTCATTGTTGATATAATTCAAACGTTGTCTAATTGTTTTTAATTTTGTATACATATTTAGTAAAAAAAATTATCTACATGTTTAAGTTTTTATTGATCACAGTTATAATATTGCTACAATCAATTATTATAGGTGCGATTCATTACTAAATAACCCGCCTCAGTGGCGTAGTTGGATAACGCGCTTGTCGTGTTGAGCTCGACTGCTGAGGACGGAGAGATCGAGGTTCGAATCTCGGTCGGGTGAACTGGGTGGTTTTTCCTAAATGATTTTACACTCTCTCCACCAAATGCGGGTTCACTTCCTCTATTTCAACCTTCCCAATTCAAAAGCCATTAGCGTAGTTAGTACTTAAAGGTAATAACCGGAACGGGTAGTAAGACGCGGTGCTAATATTATATTATATTAATAATAATAATAATAAATCAAGTCCAGAGTACAACGCATACATTTTTCTCTAAATGACGGCTTCGGGCGCTGAGAGGGTACGGCTGTGTTCAGCACTGACTGAAGAGGGGCAAATGGGGCAGTTTTACCAGGGTAACCACTTTTCGAGGCCCCCAACCACACAAATATTTCTATTTCACGAAAACGAGTTTCCCGCATTCACAATCCACGTGCATTTAAGATTGATTTAAAGTACATTTTTAAACACAGAAAACAAAGGGTATGGTTCGAGAGGAGAGCCACCTGTGACAAGAGAACCCACCCTGGACTAACTTCTTAAACAAAAGGATGGTCCAAGAGGAGATCGACCTGTGACAAGAGAACCCACCCTAGACTAACTTCATTAAACAAAGGGGATGGTCCAAGAGGAGATCCACCTGTGACAAGAGACCCACCCTAGGCTAACTTCATTAAACAAAGGGGATGGTCCAAGAGGAGATCCACTGTGACAAGAGAGCCCACCTAGACTAACTTCATTAAACAAAGGGGATGGTCCAAGAGGAGAGCCACCAGTGACAAGAGAACCCACCCTAGACTAACTTCATTAAACAAAGGGGATGGTCCAAGAGGAGATCCACCTGTGACAAGAGAACCCACCCTAGACTAACTTCATTAAACAAAGGGGATGGTCCAAGAGGAGAGCCACCAGTGACAAGAGAACCCACCCTAGACTAACTTCATTAAACATAGGGGATGGTCCAAGAGGAGAGCCACCAGTGACAAGAGAACCCACCCTAGGACTAACTTCATTAACAAAGGGATGGTCCAAGAGGAGATCCACTGTGACAAGAGAACCCACCCTAGACTAACTTCATTAAACAAAGGGGATGGTCCAAGAGGAGAGCCACAGTGACAAGAGAACCCACCCTAGACTAACTTCATTAAACAAAGGGGATGGTCCAAGAGGAGAGCCACCAGTGACAAGAGAACCCACCCTAGACTAACTTCATTAAACAAAGGGGATGGTCCAAGAGGAGATCCACCTGTGACAAGAGACCCCACCCTAGACTAACTTTATTAAACAAAGGGGATGGTCCAAGAGGGAGCCGCCAGTGACAAGAGAACCCACCCTAGACTAACTTCATTAAACAAAGGGGATGGTCCAAGAGGAGAGCCGCCAGTGACAAGAGAACCCACCCTAGGCTAACTTCATTAAACAAAGGGGATGGTCCAAGAGGAGAGCCACCAGTGACAAGAGAACCCACCCTAGACTAACTTCATTAAACAAAGGGCATGGTCCAAGAGGAGATCCACCTGTGACAAGAGAACCCACCCTAGACTAACTCATTAAACAAAGGGGATGGTCCAAGAGGAGAGCCACCAGTGACAAGAGAACCCACCCTAGACTAACTTCATTAAACAAAAGGTAATACATGGTTTACAATAACATATATGGCACCAGTCTTCTCAGATGTCTGTGTGCTCATTTCTTCTTTATTTCCTGCGTCTAGTGATGAAACTGTAGTAAGTCAATATTCACTTAATAGGCCGTGATTGATATTTTTGAAGGAGCTGAGATGGCTTAACTTCAATCATAATGTTTTTAAAGAAAGCTTAAAATTCAAATATCTTTGTATGACTTTATAAAAACGTGATTTTCAAATAAATACTTATATTTAGTTTTAAGAATAAACTCTCCAATGTCCAATAATAGTTTAACTCAATTAATACCGGTGACAGGGTTGATGAAGTGCTATGTATCTATTGCTTTCATCAGGGAGATCCTGAGTGAATTTGATCCAATCTCGTGCTGGAGGCTACTTTAAATTGTAATAATATAATAATAATAATAATAATTTGCACCGCTTCTTACTACCCGTTCGGGTATACGCTTTAAGTACTAATTGCGCTAATGGATTAGTAATTTGGAAGGGTTGAATTAGAGGATGTGAACCCGCACTTGCGTGGAGGGAGAGTGGAAAACAACTTAAGCAAAAACCACCCCAGTTCAACCGACTGACATTCGAACCTCGATCTCCCCGTCCTCAGCAGTTGAGCTCAAATCGACAAGCGCGTTAGCCAATTACACCACCGAGGCGGGTCTTTAGATTATAGTTTGCACTGTGACTTTGCTGATGCATGTGTAATTTATCTTGACTAATCTCGTCTCTCCAGTCTATTACTCTAATTTAAGTAATTAGTAATCCTTGTCGTAAACATAAAAATAAATAAATAATACTATACACCACACAGATATTCTCTCTCTTTTATCTTGATCTTGAAACATCTACTATGACGGATTTTTCACAAATTTTAAATCTTTAAAAAATGGTTCTTACGATTTGATTCCAAATGGGTATTTAGGGAAAGTTTGGATATAGCAGCTATCACTATGTGGTATATTTGTTTTTGGTAAAACTCATTATGGGTAGTTAACCGATGACTGATATTTTAAGAACTTGAAATATTTTAAAAATTACCATATAGATTTACTTCCAAATGGGATAGCATGGGTTTGCTTGACCTAAGAAAATAACCCTGTAGCTTTGCTTAAGGTAAAAATTTGAAAAAATGGGTATTTTACTCAGGAGTAATTTTTGAAAATTTGAATTATTTTGAAAATGAATAAAGATTATTTTGAAATGTACAGTACAAACAGAGGAGTATTTGACATTAATATGAAAATAAAGCTAGCTATTTGTTTTGTTGAGGAAATTTGGTTGACTAATGACGGTTTTTTAAATTTTAAAATTTAAAAAGTGTGTTTATAAATCTGGTCCAAATTGGTATCTAGGCACTATTTTGCACATCAATAATAATGTATAGTATGTATTTATCTAAATAAATAAATTTAAAGAAAATTTACTTACAAACAATTATGTAAAATTTGAATATTTTTGAAATTGACCTTTAAGATTTAATTCAAAATCTGAATCTGTGAAATGTTTTTCATGATATGTAAGAAAACACTTTATTTTTAAAAATAACAAATAATTTTATGGTATTTTATGAATAATATATTAATTGAACTATTTAGTTTAGTGTATATATATATTATATAATACACATATATACATGTTTATATATACTTGTTTACGTGTTTAATTTAAAGGAGTACAAACTGTTAAGGGTAGTTTACTAAAACATATTTTTGTGAAATATTTTGAAGCTATATAATAACTTACAATATGATAAAGTTTGTGAGATTTATGTCTACCATTTATCTATGGAGCAAATTGGAATATAAAAATGTATGTTTGCTCTTTATTTCTGTAACAATTTATACTATTCATTTACTTCCTTTGGTAGAAAGTATTGGCCAAAATGTATATTGATTAAGTCCGGTTTATCGCGTAGTCAAACGTACTAATCTCTTATTAGAAGAATTTTGATATGTATTAAATGGTGAAGGAGAAACGCTACATATAAAGGAGGCAGCAGCTTTCTCATCACGGCGTTAGGAAGACTGCCGCTGCGCCAAGTGTCCAGAAAGAATGTATAACTCTCTCTCTCTCTCTCTCTGTGAAGGGAGACATGTATTTGTCTGTTAATCTATGTCGCGTGGTCAATGGTCAAGACCTCTAAGGAACCCACTTGGCCGCGAGGCGTTAGCATGTCTGTCTGTCCCCTCAGAGTCAAGTGTCCAGGCTTCGATTCCCTGTATGACTGAAAATGATGGTTTAAGGGGGAGGGGAATGGGAACTAGTACACCAATTGAAGCAAAGAGACGGTCTTACACATGCCAGGGGTTCAAAACCCTATATTAGCCACATGTCATGATGTTTTTTCTGGGAGAGCGGATTCCCGTAAGGTGCTTCCCTGTCTCACTCTCCGTGGCTTCGTTGAAACAGCAACAATAAATTTAACGTTCGCCAAAAATATTTACTTTTACAAAAAAAAATCACAAGTAATACAATTATGAAAATCTTGAAATTATTTTAAATTAATATGTTGATGAAACTATATACGCTGATATAATATATAACATTTACACTAAACAAATTAGTTACTTAAACAGCAACCAAAAAATATTCACAGCTGATCCCACATTGATGGTGGAGTTGCTAAATTTATGTAAGGTATTTCGTAATTATTTCCAGTGGGATGCATCATACCTCCGTTCAGACCCATGTCTATAGAGAGGGTCTTGTTGACATCATTGGTAGCGGGGGCATTGCACCCCTGTTAAGAACCATGGCTGTTGGAGGCGGCATAGGAAAAAACCCAGGTTGTCCAGTCCGAGAGCTGCGGGTGGAGGTACATTTCCAGGCATTTCGACAGACGCTACCAAACAACCAATTTTAGTAGACTTGTGACGGGGGTAGTGGCCCCTAACTGTGGATTCCGAGGCCCCTGATTGTGCATGTGTCAGCTAGAGTTGTGACATAACACGTCAGGGTTGGTAGTCGAGGGGGGAGGCGGATGTGGAAAGCAGGTCAAATTGGTGGGGGAAGGAGGATATTTAATGCAACCAATCAGAGGAAAGTAGGTCACTCAAACATGGCGTCAGGGTGGCGAAGGGAGGAGGGGGGTCTCTGGAACAAATTACCACACTCTACCACAAAGCACCATAGCGCAAGGTTCATGCTGCTTGTTCCGGACAGAGCCTTGTTTCAGAAGAGCCGATGTTCATTCTAGACTTGTCAGCCATAGCGCAAGCTTCGTGCCGAGCCCTCCGTCAAACTGACGCCAGGGAAAACCCCGTTGCCCGGGGCAATGACCTCAATATCTACTCTTGTCTTGTTTGCCCGACATACTGGCGCCAGGGAAAAACTCCGTTTTCCCGGGGATATGACCTCAATATCTATTAACAATCTCAAGAACCAACATGTCCAGGGTTGGTAGAAGAGGGGGAGGGGAGGCGGATTTGGAAAGCAGGGGAAAATTGGTGGGGGATGGAGGATATTTATAGCAACCAATCAGAGGAAAGTAGGTCACGATACTCAAACAGGATGTTGCAACATAAAAACGCAATGATTACGTCACACAAATGTGGGGTCAAAGGTCAAAATTGGGGCCATAACGCCCCACTAGAAAATAAATTCCCGGGGTTTTCACAGTATAAACAACAGGGGAAAACCGGGTTTATCGTGTAACCCGACTTGGGGATTTACTCTCCTTTAAAACGGGGACCGACCAAAATTTTTTTATACTGAAATTTTGGGAGAGTCATTAAGCGAAACTGTACAGGGGACACAAATCATTTTTTATGATAAATCCTCGAGTACCGACACTTCACGGGAAAAAAATTTACAAACAAGGGGTTTAAGTTCCTAATACGGGAAAGCCGTACAGAAATTTTATAGTACTTTTAGTTCCAATACGCCCCAACACCTCCCAAAGAAATCTCACAAAACGGGCCCCTCATTGTCCCTATTTGGGGAAAAACCCTACGCAAAAGATGATATCCCGGGTTTTGGGGTCTTTTTTACTTTTTTACTTTATCTTTACAATCACGCAGGGTGTAAATAAATTTAAATTTCAAAACCCTAGCATCTACGGGGTTATCCATAACGCCGTTCTACAAATTTTTTCCTTCTCGAACACTTGTTTAAGTAGAGAAACTATCCGTTCACCGGGGGAACGTTCTTGTCAATCAGGGGAAATTAAGGGGTTTTTGGAAAAATGGGAAAAAATTTAAAGTAATCATAAAAAATTTTTTCGGGACGGGTTTTAGGGGTCGCAATTTAAAAAAAAATAGTTTTTACTTTTTAGTAACCTCCTAAAAAAGCTACTTTCCTCGAAACCTGGCAGCTTAAAATTTACTCGTAAGTGCCCCCCTAAAGAAAGAAGCCAAACTAGTCCTCGAAATTTTTCCCCCTTTACATATAGAATCATTTGACGGGGAACGAACTCAGGTTTCCGGGCAAAAAATAAATTTTATAACGCGTCACGGGTAAATCCCTTTCTCTCAGGAAAAATATGATCACCCCGGGAGGGTTTTGGGGGGCTTTTGGGAAAGGAAAAATCTTTTGGGTTTCCGAAACCCTACCCATACTGACAACTTTACGGCCGACGGCTTTGAGAACTTCTGATCTTTTTATAAGACGATGGGTCCCATCCCCGGTTGGGCTCTTACAGCCCCCTTTTCCCCGTAAACCCAACTCAGGGGAAAAAACCCAGGCGGCCCCGAATTTAAAGTAGTAAAATACATCAATTTATTTAGGGGGCCATTCGGGGGGGATATGTTTCGTGCAACCGGCATTTTGGAAACTAATAATCGTTTTAAGATTTCATTTTTAAACCCCCAAACCAATCTTTTCCGGTTTTTCTAGACGGGAAAGGACTCAACATTTTCTTTTTGAACTCGTTACCCAAAGGGGGGCAGGGGGCTTTAAGAGAGAAATTTTTAAAGTTTTAAAGGGTAAAAGGGGGGACATGCGGGTACCTATATCTTCAGGAGCTTTAATAACCCCCCCCCAAATTACCGACGCTCATTTTGACTTCCGTTTTGTTTTGAAAAGGGTTCCCCCCGAGGGAAAAAGAAATTTTAACACTTTACGTTTTAAAAATAATCTTCACTATCGTAACTTTAAAATTATGTTTAGGAAGGGTTAAAATAGGAGGGGACACCGGGGCCTCAGTTTTAAACCTCTCCTTGGCTCCCATACCCAACTTAAAAGCGGGGAAAAAGGAGAAACGAGCAATCTTTTTTAAAAAATTTTTTCAAATGAAACAATGCCGCTTTGGGGCCTTATATCTTAAAAAGAGGCCCACCAAATAAAAAAAAAATCCATAAGGGAAAATTTGGGGCCGGGGAACCTATTTGCCAGTCCAAACTTTAAAAACCATATGTTTTTTCAGAAAAACCGGGCATCATTTAATGAACCCAAAAAAATTTACTTTGGGGTATCCAATTTTCATTTGCCATTTTGGGAAACTCGAAAATAGTCAGTACGGGCTACATTACCAGGCCATGGTTCCCTGCCTTCCTTCCAGGTACGTTAAAACTCCAATATACAGTACAGACTCACTTCTCTACTACATGACTGTTGAGGATGCGTACCAGCGACTTATCCTGTTAGCTAATGACTACCTGGACACCTCCACTTACGGACAAGACAATGTTTACGGCATGCCCATAGTAAATAAAGGGTGCTCGGTAAACTAAAAGACGAGGACTCGAGGTCGGATCATCACCGAGTTCATAGGTTTACGCCCTAAACTCTATTCATTTGCGGTGCAAGGAGATGGTGAGACGCTCAAGGCTAAAGGTGTCAAGAGTAGCGCGTTAAGAACGCTCTCTTTAGAGGACTATCGTAATTGTTTGACTAATGAAACGGTAGTCATGAGAGAAGCTCGTTCAATAAGAGCTGTAGGATTCAAACTTTACACACAAAAATTCAATCGGGTTGCACTATGCTCTATCGACGACAAACGACACATGTTACTGATCAGTCAGAACTCTACCTTGGGGCCATTACTCTATAGCGAGCAACAACTACTTCCTTCCAAGAGACCTCGATTGAAGCCGGACCATCATGTCTATAGTGCAAGTGCGTGTGTCAGTGGCTGATCTACAACTTTATCCAGTACAAGTGAACAGGCATCTACTAACCTCATGTCTCTATAGTGTAAGTGAATAATTAATGTCAATGTATAAGAACTAGAAAAAATGTTAGTGCTTTAAAAAAGACTTGGGAAAAATATTCGCGTTCTATAACTTAACTGAAGAAAAAAATAAAATAAACTAATTTAGTGCATATCTGTTTTTCAGTGTACGCATGTTTTAATTAATGTCACTAGAAAAAAGATAGTGCTTTTAAAAAAAGAATTGGGAAAAAAAATATTCATGTTCTATAACCTCCCATGTCTCTATAGTGTTAAGTGAATAATTAATGTCAATGTATAAGAACTAGAAAAAAATGTTAGCGCTTTTAAAAAGACTTGAGCAATATATTTTGAAAGATCAACGAAGCTTGTGATCGTGTCATTGTATAACTTGTTGATAGGTTGCCAACGTGAATATATTTTTGAAAGATCAGCAAAGCTTGTGATCATGTCAATTGTAGTTGTCACCGTGAATATATTTTTGAAAGATCAACAAAGCTTGTCATCGTGTCAATTGTATAACTTGTTGATAGGTTGTCAACGTGAAATATATTTTTGAAAGATCAACAAAGCTTGTGATCATGTCAATTGTATAACTTGTTGATAAGTTGTCAACATTAATATATTTTTGAAAGATCAACAAAGCTTGTGATCGAGTCAATTGTATAACTTGTTGATATGTTGTCAACGTGAATATATTTTTGAAAGATCAAAAAAGCCTGTGATTCGTGTGAATTGTATAACTTGTTGATAGGTTGTCAACGTGAATATATTTTTGAAAGATCAACAAAGCTTGTGATCATGTCAATTGTATAACTTGTTGATAAGTTGTTCAACGTGAATATATTTTTGAAAGATCAACAAAGCTTGTGATCGTGTCAATTGTATAACTTGTTGATAGGTTGTCAACGTGAATATATTTTTGAAAGATCAACAAAGCTTGTGATCATGTCAATTGTATAACTTGTTGATAAGTTGTCAACATGAATATATTTTTGAAAGATCAACAACTTGTCATCATGTCAATTGTATAACTTGTTGATAGGTTGTCAACATGAATATATTTTGAAAGATCAACAAATCTTGCGATCGTTACAATTGTATAACTTGTTGATAGGTTGTCAACGTGAATATATTTTTGAAAGATCAGCAACGCTTGTGATCATGTCAATTGTATAACTTGTTGATAGGTTGTCAACATGAATATATTTTGAAAGATCAACAAAGCTTGTGATCGTAAACAATTGTAATAACTTGTTGATAGGTTGTCAACGTGAATATATTTTTGAAAGATCAACAAAGCTTGCCATCATGTCAATTGTATAACTTGTTCCGTGTTAGGTTAGCTAAAGTTTTGACAAAGCTTGTGATCATGTCTGTAGGTTGTCAACGTGAATATATTTTGAAAGATCAACAAAGCATTGTCATCGAGACAAATTGTATAACTTGCTGATAGGTTGCCAACGTGAATAGTCGTGGTAACTCCAGCTGCGTGACGAGAGCAGAATTGGGAAGGGGGGGTCCTCATTTGGAGAGTGGAACCCCTCAGTTCACCCTGCCAAGATTCGAACCTCGATCTCCTCTACGGAACTACATTTGCTTTGAGGGAGATAAGAAAAACCAACCTTCAGTTCACCCTGCCCAAGATTCGAACCCCGATCTCCTCGTTTTAACGAGTAATATGAAGTGGAATGCACCGTATAGAATTGAGAGTGGAAAAACCAATCCTCAGTTCGCCTCGAACCTCGATCTCTCCTACGCTAATGGATTAGGAATTAGGAGCCGCATTGCTCGGAGGGAAGAGTGAGAAAAACCAACCCACAGTTCACCCTGACCGGGATTCGAAACCTGGATCTCCTCTTTTTACGAATTTTGGTAAAATCGCATTTGCTTGGAGGAGGATGGAAAAACAAGCACATCATCTTCCGATATGTTTCGGAATGTACCGTGAGTAAAATCGTTCTTCCTGGAAGCGGAGCCTCATTTGCTTGGAGGGAGGATGGAAAAAACAAACACATCATCATCCGATATGTTTGAAATAAAATCGTTCTTCTGTAAGTAGAGTCTCATTTGCTTGGAGAGAGGATAGAAAAACAAACACATCATCTTCCGATATGTTTTGAAAAACCGAATGTACCGTGAGTAAAATCGTTCGGGAACCCTCATTTGCTTGGAGGGAGGGTGGAAAAAAAAAAAAACACATCAATCATTCGATATGTTTCGAATGTAATCGTGAGTAAAATCGTTCTTCCGAAGTGGAGCCCTCATTTGCTTGGAGGGGGGATTTGGAAAAAAAAAAACCCCAAACATTCTTCCGTTTTTATTTCGAAATTAAAAATTGTTCTTTTCCCGGAAGGGGGGCCTGCATTTGCTTGGGGAGAGGATGGAAAAAAAACAAACCATCATTTATCCGATATGTTTTCGAAATAAAAATTGTTTTCCTGGAAGGGGGACCTGCCCTTTGTTGGAGAGAGGGTGGGGAAAAAAAAAACACATCATCTTCCCATATGTTTGAAAAACCGAAAAGTAAAAGGGAGTAAAATCGTTTGGGAAAAACCCCCAGTTGGGTTGGAGGGGAGGATGGGAAAAAGGGAAAAAAAAACAAAATCATCTTTTCCGATATGTTTCGAAAAAAGGGGTTTTATCCGAAATGTACCGTTTAAATAAAAACGTTCTTCCCGGAAGGGGGACCGCATTTGCTTTGGAAGAGAGGAAAGGAAAAAAAAAAAAACACATCACTTCCCGATATGTTTTGTGTACCGAATGTTTAAAAACGTTTTTTCCCGAAAAGGGGGGCCCGCATTTGCTTGGAGGGAAGGATGGAAAAACAAACAATTTATCATCCGATAAGTTTTGAAAAAATGAATGTACCCTATGTAAAATCATTTCCTTTGGGAAATGAACCCCATTTGCTTGGAAAAGGGGGGGGCGGAAAAACAAAAAATATAAACATCCGATATTTTTTGAAAAACCCGAATGTACCGTGAGGGGAAAATTTGTTCGGGAAACCCCCTTTTTCTTGGGGGGAGGGTGGGGAAAAAAAAACGCATCATTTTTCCCTATATGTTTTCGAATGTACCATTTGGGAAAATCGTTCGGGGAACCCTCATTTGCTTTGGAGGGAGGGTGAAAAAAACAAAAAAACATCATCATCCGATTTTTGTTTTGAAAAAAGTTTTTTCCGAAAAGTACCATGTTTTTAGGTATGTTTAAAATCATCCTGGAAGTGAAAACCCCCATTTGCTTGGGGGGGGGAGGGAAAAAAAAAACACATCAAAACGAACCCGCATTTGGAGGGGTGGGACCCCCCCCCAGTTCACCCGACCGGGGGTTCGAACCTCGGGTTTCATCGTTTTTTAGGTTTTTAATTCCCGAAAAAAATTTTTTAAAAATTGGGGATGAGAACCCAAAATTTTTTGGGGGAGAGCGGGAAAAACCGGCCCTTTTTGTTTTACCCCGTCAAGATTCGAACCTTGAAACTCCCCCCATGATAATGGATTAGGAATTGGGAAAAGGGTTTAATTTGGAACCTACATTTTTTTTTGGGGGGAGAGTGGAAAAAACCGCTCTCAGTTTCGCCCAACCGGGATTCGAACCCCCGGGGTCTCCCCTACGCTAATGGATTTAGGAACCTACATTTTTGGGAGTGGAAAACCGACCCTCAGTTCACCCGACCAAAAATTCGAACCTGGATCTCCTTTTTTTTAATTTTTGATACGAATTTTGAATAAAAAATGCAACAAAGAAGTGGAATGTACAGTGGGAATTGGACTCATTATCTAATTTGGAAAAAAAAAAAAAAAATTTGGTTTTGAATTCCTGAAAGGGGGAGAATAAGATTTAATTTTTTAATAAGTACTCCCCGTATTAGCTGAACCCCCAAATTTTCTTGGAGGGAAAAGTTAATGAAAAGAGGATAAATAAAATTTAGTAAGTACACCCCTATTTAGCCCAACCCCGCATTTGCTTTGGGGGGAGGGGGGGAAAAAAAAGCCATCATCTTCTCCCCCATGTTTGGAAAAAGTTTTATCCGAATGTAAGTATGGTTAAAAAACATCCTGGGAAGGGGACCCCTATTTGCTTGGGGGGAGGGGGGAAAAAAAAACACAAACATCGAACCCCCCCATTTGGAGAGTGGAAAAGCCCTCAGTTCACCCCACCGGGATTAGGAAACCCCGGGTCCCCCCCCGTAATGGAAAATTTGGAATTAGGAACCTAATTTGCCCTTTGGGGGGAGAGCGGAAAAACCAGCTCTCAGTTAAACCCCGGCCAAGATTTAAACCTTTGAAATGTTTTAAGTGGGGGAAGTGTTCCCAACATGTTTAGACAAGACTTTAGAGAAAGACATTTTTTTTTATGCAAACAAGTGAAAGATATGAGGAAAAGGGGAATTTTTTACGTATTTTGTGTATGTAAAGTTCATCATAACCTTAAGAATTACTCGCTTAAAAAAAAAAAGTTGTACTATTTATTTAAGTCCTTGGGTCGTAGAAATAAAAGAGTATCCATTTAAAGCTAAGGTCTTTTATAATTTAAGGAGGTTGTATGTTTCATTTTTAGAGCAAGAAAAAATCAAATTTTAAAAATTTTTATTTTTCCAGCCAAATCTAAAAAAAACTGTTCGAGGGAAAGGGGGGCTATACCAAAAAAACCCCCCACCTCCTTTCTCTGAGAGGAGAGGAAGGAAAAAAGGGGGAGGAGGAAGGGAGAGGCAAAAAGGGGATTTGAAAGAGGGAGGAGAGGAAGAAAAGAGACATAGAGATAGAAAGAGGGGGGCGAGAGGAAGGAAGCGGAGATTTGAAAGAGGGGAGGAGAGAAAAAAAGAGAGACATTTATCTCCCCAACCCCTCCGGGATGTAGGGACCCGGAAGTCCACGCCCCCTGGGAGGGGAAGGGGGGAAAGGGGTCAGGGGAGGGGGGACACCACTCACACATTACCCTCCTCCCGTATTTTCCATGAGAAAGTGTGTGAGAGACAAAAGAGATAGAAAACGCGAGCCAACGGCGCGGGAGGGGGGGGAAAAGGTTGAGGGGTGGGGACACACACTCACACTATACACATTACCCCTCCGTTTCCCTCATAAAATTATAATGTATACTACTACGCCCACTCATCTGTGCTTTGGGGGTTCTATTAGGGTTCTTGCTCATTTCAATAAATTTTAAAAAGTCAATTAAATTTATTTTGTTTAAACTTTATTTTTTTTTTATTTTTATAAATTTTTAACTGAAATTATAAATTTATTTGAGCTTGGAAGGTTACGATTAAAATTTGGCCCCCGGGTAAGTACGATAGTAAAATTTTTCAAAATAATTGTAGTTTTGAAAATAAAGTCATCTATATTAATTTTGTAAGGATTGATTTGCCAGAGGGCTTGATTAATGAATTAAAGTGTGACAATTTGCTTCCCTATCTTTTTAAATTTTAAAATGTTTCGGTTTTTACTCACGAACAAAACCAAACTCGTATTGAATCATTCATTTTTGACCCGGAACTTTGGTCTTATAAATTAAAAGCCCTGATGAGTGCTTTCCCTTAAGCCTTTTTTTGAGGCAACCGTTTTGTTATAGCATCTGTTATTTGCCGTTACCTTTTCGAGCTTATTTTTGATTAAGGGTTCAATTAGGGAATAAAATGAAAAGGGATGGGAAAGTATCATTGTACAGGTAGTTTCCCGAACTTCATCCAGGAAATAAAGGGGGGGGAAAGGTATTTGTTTTTTTACAGGGGGGAGTTTTCCCGAACTTCATCCAAGGGGGAAAAATTTGGGGAAGTAAATTTTTCCCTACAGGTAGTTCCAAAAACTCCCTTAGGTAATTATGGGGGAAGTATCGGTTCGTAATGTTAGTTTCACAACCCCCACCAAGAAATGCGGACGTGATTTTTTCCCCGAGCGGTTTGAAAACAAAAAGGGAAATGTTTCCCAAACACAAAAAATAAATAAAGGGTAATATCTTCCCCAAAAATTCCTACGAACATATTTAAGGTAAAAAAACCCTCGGATTTTAACCAAATTTCCGTAAAAAATGGTTCATTTTTATATCTGGTGGCCTCTTGAAAAATCGAAAAACCGTCACCAAGGACTCGCTTTGTACCGTTTTAAAATGGGAGGTAAATTGTCGAAAAACCTGCCCCCAAGGTCACAGGAAGGGAAGCGTGTCAATTTAATTGCTCCTTGGAAAACAATTTCCCGTTTTTGCTCTGTGAGTTAATACTTAAACCCTCAGCTGGGGTTTTGATGGTTTTGCGGTGGTCAGGGGAGACAATTGCCCGTTAGAAAAAGTTCAAGACCCATAACCATCAGTTTTGGTTTTAATGGGTCCCGGGAAATGGTTTAGGAGGGAGACAATTGCCTTTCTGGAGAGTTAAAAAAACTATAAAACCAAACAGTTGGTTCTAATGGTCGGGGTCAGGAGGGAGACAATTGGGTGTTTGAGAAATTAACAAGACTATAAAAAATAAACTGGTTCTGAATGGTCGAAGGGGGGGTCAGGAGGGGGGAAAAATTGCGGGTTTGGGGAGTTAAACAAGACTATAACCATCAGCTGGGGTTTTTAATGGTCCCCGTGGTCAGGAGTTTAGACCCAAATTTCCGGGTTAAAAGAGTTAACAAGACTATAAACCATCAGCTGGTTCAAAATTTGGGCGAGGGGGTCAGGGGGGGGACAATCGCTGTTAGAGAGTTAACAAAACTATAACCATGCTGTTTCTAATGGTTTTGCGTGGTCAGGAGGGGGAAAACCCAAACACTGCCAGATATTCCCAATATACGTGGCGTTGTTCAAGACCATGTTTCTACCGTGACGTCATGTTCCTCCTCAGGGAAAGGCGAAATGAGTGATAAGTGTCCTTGACCCCAATCATCCCTCTCCAAAAGTTGGAGTCAAAGGGATTCCCCGTACCCCTTGTTATTACCAAATTAAAACCCGGGTTTTAAAGAATTGTCAACAAAAATTTAACTTTTATTTTCGTGCAACATTTTAACCGTTTCTCAGGGGGAAAAAGTCAACCCCCAAATGAACAGGCAAATAAGGTTTGCTATAAAATTCCCTAATTTTAGCATACAAAATAAATGGGAAAACCCCTTTTAAAATTCCAAAGATTTTGATAAATGACAAAAGGTATGACGAGGGGGAGGAGGTAGGTTTTGGTGTTGTCTGGGGGAGGGGGGGTTTTTTGGGGGAAAGGGGGTTTTTCGATGTTTCCAGAAAATCTCCCGAACAAAGAAACTGGGAGGGTGTCAAACACTCTTTTTTAAAACCAACTATTATTTTGAATAAAAGGTTGCCGTTTTGTGCACTGTTAAAATAGGTCAATTTAAAGATATTATGAACCAATTTTCTTGGTCGCATCTAGCAGTTTGATGTAAATTTTAAAAAAAAAATTTTTGCAAAGTTTTAAATGTAAGGGGGGCATATTTTCGAGGGCAAAAATCCCTTCCTTTTATAAATAAACTTAGTTTCTGGAGTTAAATTTTTCGGCAACCCTTGTAAAAGGGGGCCCTTTCCCCCCCGTTTAAAAAAAAATAAACCTGTTTTCCCAAAAGGAAAAATTTTTAAGGGCGGGGGAAGAAATGTTCACGATGTCAACTAATAAAAAACCCGCCTGACCCCTCTCTCCCCGGAAAAATGTTAATAGTCACTAACAATAATTTCAAAAAGGCGGGAAAAAAAAAATTTTAATCTATATTTCACCTTTCTATAACCAAATTTTAGGGGGGTCTTAAAAAAGTAGATCCCCTTTGGTGGTCGTAATATTCGAACAA
>JBCFYV010003652.1:0-53881 GCA_039000515.1 Timema cristinae
TAAATGATATCACACCTTGCCTCCACACAAATTCAGATCCATTTTTCTCTAAATGTAATCTCTACACAATTATTGTGAATATACAAATGGGTAGTAAGGCTTACAAAAAAAAAAATCCCTTGGGTTTGTTAACTACTTGTCGTCATCCCCGATTGATGATAGGTGATCGTAGTATTCATGTACCCTTTTTGGCAAGGCCCATTTGAGTGCAGTAGGGAGTAAACTTGGAGGGAGGGTTTGGTGAATTATTGTGGTGAACCGATAAGGAAGGAAGGTTTGGCGAGTTATTGTGGTGAACCGATAAGGAAGGAAGGTTTGGCAAGTTATTGCGGTGAACCGATAAGGAAGGAAGGTTTGGCAAGTTATTGTGGTGAACCGATAAGGAAGGAAGGTTTGGCAAGTTATTGCGGTGAACCGATAAGGAAGGAAGGTTTGGCAAGTTATTGCGGTGAACCGATAAGGAAGGGAGGTTTGGCAAGTTATTGCGGTGAACCGATAAGGAAGGAAGGTTTGGCAAGTTATTGCGGTGAACCGATAAGGAAGGAAGGTTTGGCAAGTTATTGTGGTGAACCGATAAGGAAGGAAGGTTTGGCAAGTTATTGCGGTGAACTGGGCGACAAGGAAGGTAATGATTGGCAGTTTAGACGAGAAAAAGTTCATCAAACATTAATTGTGGTTTATTTCCTCGGGGGGGGGGGGGGGCTGTTTTTCTGCTCTTTTTTATCCCCCCTAGTTGGGTGGTTCAGGAGGAGAAACAGACGCTTTGGGGATGCAAGAGAGAGAGAAAGAGTAGAGGGGTGGTAACACTCTGTCTGTTACTTTAATTTCCTATATTTAAAAATCTCATTTCATGTGCATTAACTTTTTTTTTTTTTTGTAAGTTGCTTTAAAACTGTCATTTGTAATAATTCTTTTAGGATATTTGACTACCTGTCAACACTTTGAGTACTTAAAGTTATAGTTTTGCATTAAATTGCCTGCCAATAACTAGTAGCTCATCTCCTCTCCACCTTAGCTCTCAATTTCCTGTTATATCCATACTACCATATATACTGAATCTAGAATGACTCCACTAACCAATAAACCAAGGAGAGTGAAGTAAGTGACAATAAAGTCAGATTACTATTTTTATAGTCATATCTATTCATTAAATTTATTGAAAAGTTGTTGTTTTCCATCTATTTAAAATTTGATATGGTTTATAATTTTTTTTTATTGGCATGTTTAGCTTTAGGCATTACGAGAAATAACAGTTTTATTCCTTAAAAAGTCCTTGAAAAGTCCTTGAATCTATGTTTCATATGTCTGTAAGAACCCTGGAGAATGTCATTTTCCAATAGTAAGTGGAAAATTTATCAAGAATTTCGGGTGTTTAGTGAAAATTGGAAAGACATTTTTTTTTTTATTATTTTAATTAAATCTAAATATACATGTTTGATTTGTAAGCAAAGTATTTCAGTCACAAAAGGAGTACACTTTAAAAAGACACTAAAAAACAAATCACATTAATTGATATGGAAAATATAAGGGACTTATTCATCAAAACAAACCTGGAGGATTAAAAGAGGACTTAAATTACAGCAAAGTGTGTTTTTGAATGTTAACAAAGTGATTGATGCTGTGGTGAAATGTAGTTATGTGATATCAGAAAAAATTGCTTGTGCTTCAAAGCCTATTTCTGAGGGGTAATTTATCAAGGACTGTATCCTGAGAACTGTGCACATTATGTGCCCAGAAAAAAGGCATCTGTTTTCTAGCATTAGCTTATCTGGAAATACAGTTTCTCAGCGAATTGAAGACTTAGCAGACAACGTGCACAACCAGTTACGTGAGAAATCAAAAGGGTTTGTAGCGTTCTCGAATGCTATTGATGAGAGCACTGATATATGTGATGTAGCTCAGTCAGCTATTTACATTCGGAGTGTGGATGAGGATTTTAATGTAACCGAGGAATTGTTAGACCTCGTGCCCATGAAGAATACAACAGGAAGTGATATATTAGTATGGAAACAAGCCTTGATAACTTGGGTGTAGATTGGACGAAGCTATTCAGTGTGGCAACAAATGGCGCTCCTGCAATGATTGGGGTGGAAAATGGGTTCAGTGCATAATTAAAATCTAATCTCATTGCTTTACTTTACTTACCATTCAGGAGTGTGAATTGCATTATTCATAAAGAATTTCTTTGTGAAAAAAAAAAACAAAAAAAACCAACTAAAAATGACACATGTTACGAATGTGGTAGCCAAAAGTGTTAACTGGATCCGGTCACATGCATAGTAGTCAATTCATGGAGCTACTTAGTGAGCTCGAGTCTCAGTATGACGGTCTATTGTACCACACTGAGGTGAGATGGCTCAGTCGAGGCACAGTCCTCCAGCGATCTTTCAATTTGCAGGAGACAATACACACATTCATGAGTTCAAAGGGCAGAGCTGTGCAAGAAATTCAAGATCCAATTTGGATCATGGACCTTGCATTTCTTGTTGACATTACAACTCATCTTAACACCTTAAAGGTGACCTGGCGTTCTAGGGGAAAGGTGTCAGACTTCTGTGCTAGTGGTCTGGGGCTCAATCCTCGGTCCTGGCACAGATTTATCTGATTGCCAAACCCTTCCTTCACCTCTGACAAGACATCTTGTGAATGTGGGGAATGCCAGGCCTCCACCGTGGTTCGGATTCCACGTTAAACTGTAGATCCTCCATTTCATATCACAATCACCCTACCATTACACATTAGTGTAAGTGTGTATAACCCGAATGGGTAGTAAGACGCGGTGCTAGTAATAATAATAACACCTTAAATATGAAATTACAAGGACGAGATCAAGTTGTTGCCAAAATGTAAGACTTGATTTTATCAAAACTTCATCTGTGCGAAGGTCACCTGGTAGCAAACAATGTGGCTCATTTTTCTACTTTGAAATCATTGTCTGCAAATAGCAATGATGGATCTAAATATCGCCCGCAAATCATGCTAAAAAATGATTTCAAGATAAGTTTTCTGAGCATAATTTTGAATCAGACTGTCAATTATTCAGTGCATCTTCCTTTCACCATACCAGTGGGAAGTGTGGAGGAAGAAATTCAAATGGAACTAATAAAACTACAGGATAGTTCTGATTTGAAACCTAAATATAACGATGTTAGGATACTATCATTGTTTGGGAGTACTTATGTGTGTGGGCAATTATTTTCGGCGGTGACATTTAACAAAAATAAGTATAGAAATAAATTGAAAGACGAGTGACTGAATGCAATATTATAATTAATACCGTCGAAGAAATTGATACCAGACATAGATCACTTGGTTACACAGAATTTCTGGAGAACAAAAAATGGTTCCAATTGAATGAACTTTTTTGGGTGATTAACATTTCATTTTATTATGTAATTATATAATTTTGAATAAAAAACCTAATAGCTATCTCAAACTGTGCTATACTTTTCCATCCTGTGAAATATTTGGTTGTGTGAGTTTTTATTTAAAAATAATAATAAAAAAACTGATTCGGGAATATCACTGGACCCCACAAAGTTTTAAAATATTTTATTTGTGAATTTAATTATTTTAAATGTTTACCAGTAGCATTAAATATCTAGTAACAATGTATATAGACACATCAGGAGGACCGTGGACTAAATGCGGGGCACCTCTGATCCTGTTTTCCGGTGACTGGAAAATTGACCTTCTAACTACAGCTGCATGCACTAATGTATTTCTCTTATCTAGTTTCACACACTCCCTCCACACAAATTTAGGTACATTTACTTTAAATTCAACCTTCATAATCCCTTCATCATTAAAGTAATGAATTGCTCATTATCTGGACGGGTTGCAAAAAAGAAATTACGAACTAAAAGGATGCAAACAGGCTCTGTCCCGCGACATGCCTCGATTTTGTCGATCTGGCCCTTTGACTAATTTGAGTTTGAGACCACTGAATTACATGAACACACATTGGTAGAGAGATTCTAATTAATCATCATCTAATCATCAACCAAATTCAGACTTATCACCATCATCATCATCATCAATCGTTTATAGCCTGTGGCCAGGTCAGGTTAGTAAAATGCCTCCATCTTCCTCTATCCTTCCACCACTCTACCTCCTTTAATGTCTTGCAACCTTCTCTCACTTGAACACTTTCTGTTAACTACTGCTCTCATCTCTTTCTTGGCAACCTCTCTTTTTCCATTCTCATTACCTGCCCATACATCTCAGTCTTTCTTCCTCCACTATCTCATGTACTCCCTGTACCCTACTCTTTCTAAGATAACTTCATTCCTAATCTTGTTTCTCCTCATGACAGCTAACATGCTCATCACAAACTTCATTCCCATGTCCTCCACTTTCCTAGTCTCTCTTATAGTCACTGTCCATGTTTCTGCTGCATACAAAGTACAACACTTCTCTTCTCCATAGCAGGTCTCTTATCTATAGAACAACTCTCTGTTGTCTTCTTCTCATTAAATCCTCTCTACTTCCCCTTTCTCCTCGTCACACTTCCAAGGTATTTTAATTTCTGTACTTTTCTCAGCTCAACTGTATTTAACCTTATAGATTTATTAGGCCTTACCCTCTTTCTTGTCACTACCATCACTTGACAATTTGCCAAACTAAATTTCATTCCACTCTCTTTCACTTCTTCATTCCATTCTTGTAGTTGTTCCTGTACTTCCTCTTCCTACTCCACCTATATCATCAAGTCATCAGCATACCACGACTTTCAGTCTTTCCTCCCCGAGTTTTCCTGCCACTTTGTTTATGACCATTTCTATTACTATTGCAAACAATAATGGTGAATACTTCACTCTATTTTTTAATTGAAAACACTCCATCATTCCACTCTCCGTCTTAACACAACTCCTGTTATCCTCATACATGTTTTCCGATCTCATTTAACTCCTCTTTCCAGTTCAGCCTCTTCCATCGCTTTCCAAACATTATTTCTATCCACCCTATCATATGCCTTCTCCACATCCATAAATACCATTACCAGATCCTTCCCAAATTCATACCTTCTTTCCATCAGCTGTTGTATGGCATAGATTAAGTATATTGTAGAACTCCTTAAATCCGTGCTGTTCCTCTATCCACTTTCCTTTCATTTTATTTCTTATTCTCTTTTCCAGTATCTTCTCATATATTTTTGTACAGTGGCGCATCACCATTATCCCCCCTATACATTGTACATTTTTTACTTTTTCCTCCTTCACCTCTGACAAGACATCTTATGAATGTGGGGAATGCCAGGCCTCCACCGTGGTTTGGATTCCACGTTAAACTGTAGGTCCTCCATTTCATCTCACAATCACCCTACCATTACACATTAGCGTAAGTGCGTATAACCCGAACGGGTAATAAGACTAATAATAATAATACTCGTTCCTTTCTTGAAAATAGATATTATAACTCCCTTTTTCACGTCTTCTGGTACCTTGTTCTACCTTCAAACCACTCTCAGCATCCTGTATATAGCCATAGTATACCTACTTCAGTGCATTCCCTTTTGTCCTCCATCTCTTTCCTCCTGTTCTGCTATTTCTTCCTGCTCCTCTGTTTCACTCTCATTCCTTTACTCTTCCAAGTTGGACATTTTCTCAAAAATCTCATCAATAGTTCCTTTTCTTCCTCTTCTGTCTTCAACGTTGTTCCTTCTTCATCTATCACTTTAGCTTCTCGTCTTTTCTCTATGCTGTTCTTTCTTACTTGGCTATATAACACCATACTTCCACGTCCCTTTCCGGCATTTCCATCCATTTTTCCATCCAATCCTTCCTGGCTTCCCGTACAACTCACTTTGCTCTATTTTTCCTCAGTTTCCTCATTCCTATTCTTAAAAGTCCAGAATGCTTTATTCTTCTCTCCCACTGCTCCCTTCACCCTGTCGTCCCACCACGGTGTCTCCTTCCCCTTCCTCTTAATACGCGTCCTCCCACATACCTCCTCTGCACCTCCCACTAGACTGTTGTTAAACCTTTCTCATTCAACCTTTAACCTTTGCATCTCAGCCTTAGATATTAAGATTCTTCAGGGTTCCTACGCTCTGGAAAGTCAGGGAAAGTCAGGGAAAAAAATAATAGTCAGGGAAAGTCAGGGAAGCTTTAAAAAGGTCAGGGAAAGTCAGGGAAATGACAATTCATGTCTTCATGTCACACTTAGAAAAAACAAAGAAAATATTTTTTCTATTTACTGCGTCATAAGCCACTGCCCCAATGAAGAAAGCTGAGGGGCACTTACCATGCTCAAACTTGCCCTAACACAAGTTTTGGTAGCATTTTATTTCAGAATGTGAACGCAGAGGTCTCCTAGCCTGCACATGACAATTCTTTTAACTTTAGTGATCACTTGTTTTTGTTCTTGTTCAAGGTTTGTCATCGTTATAGTTTGATACAGTGCACCAGGACTGATTAGACTACACCAGCAATGTCTAACAAAAAAAACGTTTTTAACCAGCTCTGGCTAAGCCCAGACCATTTTCCTGAATTCTCATACTGGATAAGTGGTGTTGAAAGTAATAAGCTGCAGGCATTTTGTAAAGTGTGCAAAAAAATTATAAACTTAAGTAATATGGAAAGCAAGCATTAGCTTCCCATGCAAAAGGACCAACTCATATCAAAACTCTTGAAACTTTGACAAATCAACGCTCTCTGTTGACTTTTTTTCAAAAAAGTCAAGTGATTCAGGTTCATCGAGCTCCCCAGTTTCAAGAGAATCTCTGGCACACAAAGACATTCTACCTAGTGATGATTCTGCTGGTTGCTCGAAGAGTTTTTCTGTTTCATCGAAAATCGTAACGTCGCAGAAGGAAGCTGTTGCTAAAAGTGAAATTAGTGTAGTGCCTCAAAGAAACCATAACACTTTTGTTATAAAAGATGATATAACTAAGGCGGAAGTCATTTGGGCTATGCAAGTTGTTGACAAAAAAATGTCTTTCAATTCGTGCAATAATTTAAGTACAATTTTTCAATTGATGTTTCCCGAGTGTTCCATTGCCAATGCCTTTACCCTTGGTGGAGACAAGGCTGCATACTTCATTGTGCATGGCTTGGCTCCATTCTTTCATAATAATTTACTGGACCGCCTAAAATCATGTAACAACTTTGTAATTTGTTTTGATGAGGCATTGAATAAAGTTATTCAAAGAGGACAGATGGACATTGTAATTAGATTCTGGGACAAAGAAAATCATAAAGTCATCAGTCGTTACTTAAACAGTGTGTTTTTCGATAGGAGCACTGCTGAAGAATTACTGAAGCATTTTCTGGATGGTATTTCTCCTCTTCCACTCTCTAAGTTGATACAAGTGTCAATGGATGGCCCAAATGTCAATTTAAAGTTTATAACACTTCTTCAGGAACACCTCAAATCTGTAACAGACAATGAAGTATGTAGCTTGCTAAATCTGGGAACATGTGGGCTTCATGTTGTTCATGGTTCCTTGAGAACAGGAGTAGAGTCTGTTGATTGGGATATAAGTAGCTTATTACGTCACATGTACTACCTGTTCACTGACTCTCCAGCTCGTCGAGCATTGTTCACCCAGTTGACAGGGTGTACAACTTTTCCATTGAAGTTCTGTGATGTGCGTTGGTTAGAGAATGCGAAGTGCTTTCAAAGGGCATTACAAATTTGGGACCATGTTATTAAGTTTCTCAAAGAAGCAAAACTTCCTAAAACAAAACCTGTAGAGACACTGAAAAGAGCAGCCTGTGATCCATTCCTAAAGTGTAAACTAGCGTTCTGCAAGACAATTGCAGATGAATGTCAGCCTTTCCTGCAACGGTTCCAGACATCAAAACCAATGACTCCATATCTTTTTGAAGCTGTAGAGAAACTTCTAAGATACCTTATGAATCGTTGTGTGAAACCTGATCTTATGAAGTGCACGGGTCCAAAGTTACTGTCTATTGACACAAAAAAATCAGAAAATTTGATCCTTAGCAAAAATATTGATATAGGATTTGCAACAAAACGTTTGTTAGGAGAAACTGCGATCACAGTAACAGAAAGACAAAAATTAGAATTTATACATGAGTGCCGCAGTATGTTAACCACCATGATTGCAAAACTACAAGAAAAAAGTCCCTTAAAACAGAAAGCTGTGAGAGGTTTGTCTTCATTGGATCCTTGTGTTATTCAACATTCACCTCAACTGGCCCAGAAGAGATTTTCTTTTCTTTTGGAGGAACTCAACCATGCCAACATCATAAATGATGTTCTGGCTGAAAATGCCAAGAAAGAATACTTGCATTTTTGCAACCTCAAAAAATCTGAGCTTCAAGAAATATTTCGTCCTTGTGATCAGTTTAGTGATGAAGTAGGACTTGACACTATTTATGGTAGCTTTCTAATAGGAGAAGCAAACTACAAACATCTTTGGGAAGTAATAAAGATTTGCCTTGTCTTGTCGCATGGGAATGCAACTGTTGAAGGTGGTTTTTCAGTCAATAAATCTTTACTGGTTGAAAACATGCATGAAAAGACAGTCATTGCACAGCGTCACATTCATGATGAGATACAAAAGCAGGAGGGATTAAAAATATACACATTAGCAAAAAGATGTTGGATTACGTGAGAGGTGCTCGGAAACGCTATCATGAATACTTAGAGATGAAGAAGCAAGAAAAAAGTGAAAAAGACAAGAAGAAGGCAGAAAAGAGGAAATTAGATATACAAGTTAAAGATTTAGAAGGAGAAAGAAAAAAATTAATGATGGCAACTGAAGAGAAACGAGAAGCAATAGACGTGGAGTTGCAAGAACTGAAGAAGAAGCAAGCTTCACTTTATTAAATATAACATAGTTTCTTATTGTATGACTATAGTGATAATTTTAATAAAAATAAAATTGACTTGAGACATGAATAATATGAAAGCAGACAGAGTTCCTGTTTTAAGCTATTCAGTTCAGGAAATGTACAGTTTAGGTAAAATAAAACTGTAATGATACCAAACTCTTTAGTATGTTCTTAGTGGCCTGTTATTTAATACGTATTTCTGCACATGATACCAAAGGGAATCAAGTTTGTTACAAATTTTTGATAGGGATTATTTTTCCATCATTTTCCCTCAACTGATTGGCAAGATGTCTGCTTTCTTATTCTTCCATGAGAGGTGAGGCAAGGTCGGCTGTAAGGGGGAGGAGGCCGAAATAAATTTATTTAAATTAATATTTTCACGTGTATAGTACCGTAAAGTTATAATGGAAATTTTATGAGAAATTGGTCAGGGAACTTGGGAAAATAGTCAGGGAAAAGTCAGGGAGAATATTTTTACAAATACTGTAGGAACCCTGTTCTTGCCCTTAACCTTAGTATCAAGAAGGAATACACTATAGACTAGCAATTCCTGATCCTCCATTGCAGAGTAGTAGATCATATCCAGCAATGTTATTTTAGCTGACTAACATCTATGTGAAGAAGTTGCTCTCCAAAATGACGGTCCAGTTTTTCTGTAACCTCTTTGAACAATCTCCATGTTTAATGCCTAGATGTTGTAAACAACTTTTAAGACTAAAGTAAACTCCCGACTATCCGTGAGTGGATTAACCGCGGCATCACCAACAGGAGGGGATACGTTTTTGAAAAACGCTGCATTGATAGAGAATATAGGGCTACTGATTTTACTCAGTAAATCCCTAGCAAAGAGGTAATGGCCAGAGAGACAAAAGGTTTATGCAAGGGGGGGGGGGGGGGGAGGGGGCTGCACTGAAATGGACTCATCATAACCTGCTTAATTATTTGGAACATCTGACAAGCTGTTGTAATGAAAAATATATAGCAGGATAAGGAAAAAGGAAGCAGCTGCAATGAAGCAGATGACTAATACAAACTTTTCAATTGATGTGTCCATTTTGAGTATAATGTACAATGTACATTGATTTAAACATTTTTTATTATCTTAGTGTGTGGAATATGATTTGTTAATATATGCAGTCACGGTAGGTTGGTGAATTGAAAATGCCACAATTTCTTGTTTTAATAAATATGCAGATTATCCGAAAATGTTGGCTATCCGCGGCACTTATCCCCTCCATTATTGAGGATAATCAGGAATTAACTGTACCTCCATAACAGGGTGTTCCACAAAGAGCTTGAGTGAGAATCGTAAACTGAAATGACAGACTCTCTTAACCTGATTGACTGAAAGAAAGCCTTTATGAATAATGCCAGTCCATTCACAAGTAGTAACTTTGGTTATACTGGCTAGTTATTGGTATGATTTTCAAATAGCATCTCGACACCGAGATGGGAACAAACAAGTATTATAAATTATGACAAATCAAGGTTATTTTGATCACTATTATATTATATCCATAAGCAGGTATAGGAAAGGTGGATAGAAACATATAAAAACGTCACTATTAGAAATTAAATGAAAGAATTGTACCAAATATTTTCAAGTTTAAAATACCCAACGATAAACTTTTATGCATGTAGTTTTATTATTCCTCTGAAAGTTTTGGCCTAAACTATAAAGTGGTAAATGTGTTGTTATTAGGTGCTTATGGATTGACATACGAACACCCTCCCTCACTGAAGAACCGTGACGCTGATGCTGGGAATCCCAATTTAAATGTCTACCACAGTATTGATGATCTAGATGATCGTAAAGTGGAGCATCTCTACGATGAAATCAAACAAAAAGAAGGGCAAGGGAAAGATCTGGGTAAGTGTTAATGTTGATCCTGGCAACAGGGCTATCAAGTTTGTGTTGCTGTATTTGTTTGTATTAAATAGCTGACTAACATTTATAATAATATCATCATTAATCAAGACATTGGGGATGTTTTCACGGTTGATCTGGTATCGATGTTAATGAAATGTTTGACTGAGACTATACCAGAGCTCTGTTTGGTAAAGCTTTCCTTAACCAGACTAAAGAGTATGGTTAAGACCAATGAGCCGAGAATTTGTGCCCCAATTTCAAAACAGCATCACTTCTTATATATTAGATTTAAACAAGTATAACTTTGTAGTCAATGAATTTTAGGTTTTTGTAGATTAAAATGGACAGCAATAGTTAACTAGAAATACATGAGAGTAAGTAGTTACCTAAAAACCGTTTAGTTATGGACAAAAGAAAGAGAGAACTATTTGATCTAGGGCTATTAATATTACATACCTACTTCGTTTTCTTAAGGTTATTTTTGGGAAGGTATGTTTAGGTTGCCATGTTGTGTAAATATCAGGACTAGTCAAAATAAGCACCAATCTAACTAAGAATAAAAAGTTGACCTGGTGGTCTAGGTGTAAGGTGTTGGACTTCTGTGCTGGGGTCCGGGGTTCAATCCTCGGTCCCGGCACAGATTTATCTGATTACCAAACCCTTCCTTCACCTCTGACAAGACATCTTGTGAATGTGTGGAATGCCAGGCCTCCACCGTGGTTTGGATCCCACGTTAAACTGTAGGTCCTCCATTTCATCTCACAATCACCCAACCATCACACATTAGCATAGGTGCGTATAACCCGAACCGGTAGTAAGACGCGGTGCTATTAATAATAACTGATATAATTTTATTCTTAGTCATTTTCTATTTGAGTTGCAGTACATGTGTTAAGATTACATAAATTCACCTACCAGATGATAGATCTGCTCCAATCCAACCACCATTTTTGTTAAAGAAAAACATATAAAAATGGTTTTCACACTCCACTTGGTCATAAATCCTTGATACCAAGACGTAACCAAGTCAATCAGGAAAACCTTCCTATTATTTCACCTTAGCAGCACTAGGCTCTTTTAAGTCAACATCATAGATAAGAGTCAAATTATTAAAAAAAAAAAAACTAAAATAAAAATTAAATCAGGTTTGTTTAGATGTTTGCGAGACATCCTATAATTGTGATTTGATAAAATTGTCAACTTTTTAAATGTTGTTATATTTAGTTATCAATTAGTGCTCTGTAACAAAAAATAAATCAAAGTGCTTACTTGTGTGTGTGGCGTTTGGTTTTGATAATAACCTACAAATAAAAGGAATTTCATAAAAAACGGAAACTTTTAGACACTTTATAATTTGAGTTCAAAATATCTACCACTAACATATACAGTATCCGCCACTGTGGACTAATTGTACCTGTTAGGGGCTAGCTTGAGTATTAATCTTGATTGTAACAAATTATTCTTGGTATGAGTTTAAATCCTTATACATTTTGATTTAAAAAACTGGGCATCCAATAATAGGTTAGAAGATGGTGCCAAACATGGGATTAAACTTTTATAAATGAATGTAACAATGGGGTCAAATTTTAGTATTTAAGATAGTATTAATGTTTTTTCACTTCTCAAAAACTCTTGATAACTTTAAAAAACTCAACTACCCTTTGAACGATATTAATGTATGTATTGAAACTATGTCACTAATCAATCTCTTATTCTTCATTTGTAATAATATTATGTTTAGTTTCAAATAATATGTTATGGTTTCGAGTAGATATTTTATTTTTAGTACATGTTAAAGCAGATATTTTGTCAAACAAATGACATAGCAACCAGGTTATTCCAAATTTGACATTTCTTTAATTTCTTTAGGAAATATATAGCTTTCTTAACTACTTTACACTTACATTTGTTGTAGAGATGGAATATGATCATTTAGACTACAGCAGACCCGGCAGTTCGTGGAAACCACATTATCAACGCATGGCTAATGGATTGATGCCACCTAACAAAGATCAGCGTCCTGATGGTAGCAGTGATGCATAGACTGATTTAATACCTTTACTTTTCAATAAAATGGCTGTATTACAAATTCATTGCTGTATCATATATTTCAAGCCAATTATATTACAACGATGTTACATAATGACATTATAAAATAACCATAGTGATTTTAGGGGCAATTTTTATTTAGATAATAAGAACAATGAGTGAGAACTTTAACACAGTACAAAATAAGATTTGATTACAACACTGGAAGTAGTAGTGTTTGAACTTCCTGACTCAGAATGGATTTCATCTCACTAGGATTGCAGTCTGCTGTAAGGATTTTTTGTACTGACATTTTTATAATTTTTAAAATGTTTTATAAAGTATGTGTGTGGGTAGAACTCATAACAAGTGTATCTATAGATTTGCTCAATGTTTGCTGTAGAGGTCAAATATGTTTTTAATTTATCATCACATAAAAGACTAAAATATCATTTTATAAAAATATGGATGACCAAATGTAATAATATTTTTAAAACTAGTAAAATGTTTAAACTGTATCGCTCAGTGTTTAAGAATTTTAAGATTTTTACTGTAAATAAAATATAACTATCTTAATAAGTTTACATTTTCTAAAAAACCTGGAAGACTTAATTTGATTTTTTGACTTTGCCCGAGTGTTTTAAATCTAAATAAGACTTCAAAATCCATATGTTATAATAGTATTGTGGATTGTCATTTTAGTGAAATGTTGATATTTATTCAATGAAACTATTTGTTTTACATTGTTTTAACATTGTTACAATTGGCCAACTAAAGATTTGTAGAAGTTAAGTGTTATTTTAACAAGTATTGTTTTAAAAACATACAACAAACTAAATGTAAAATCAAATATATTTAATTTTTTTAGTAAGCCTTCTGTACTCTTAGTATGGAAAATTATCATAACTTTATATTATTATTTTCCAATTTCATAACCACAATTTATTTTACTAAAGATGTGCTTTACATTTTAAAGATTATTCTTTTTAAGATTTTATTAGTGGTTCAAGCAGCTTGTTATTTACTATGTACTCAATATTATTAGTATATTTCTATAAAAGTTAATAATCGTCCTTATTGAGCAGGTATATATTTTTAAATAAAATTATCAATGAAATGTTTTAAATTTATCTAACAAGATACAATATAAATAGCAATAATACTTTATTAGTTTGTTAATATTACCAAAGTTTAATAGGTTATTTCATTTTTGTTTTTTTTGATAATTTAATAGTTATATTTAATACATTTAAACAACATTACTACAAGTTTTCCTAATTTGCATGTACAGGTTTATCAAAGAAAACAATTTTACTCCTTCTATTTCCTCCATGAAGTTTTAATAATCATATAAATATTTAGTGTTTGACAATAATGTTGAACTCTTAGAACTATATATATTTTTATATATAGATTATTTTTTCCAATAAGATTTAACTGAAACATTTATACTGTCGTGGGCATAGGTAGAGAGCGTTTATGGGGCTCATCCACTCCCCTGCCCCCTGAAATTTTCCAAAGTGTTTAATATGAAGCTTGGTGACCTGGTGGTCTAGGGGTAAGGTGTCAGACTTCTATGCTGGCGGCCGGGGTTCAATCCTCGGTCCCGGCAAAGATTTATCTGATTACCAAACCCTTCCTTCACCTCTGACAAGACATCTTGTGAATGTGTGGAAATCCAGGCCTCCACCGTAGTTCGGATTCCACGTTAAACTGTAGGTCCTTCATTTAATCTCAGAATCACCCTATCATTACACATTAGCGTAAGTGCGTATAACCCGAATGGGTAGTAAGACGCGGTGCTAATAATAATAATAATAATAATAATAATAATATGAAGCTTAAATATGACCTCGTACCAAACATCAAATAAATAACTACAGAGACATTCACTTTTCAAAAAGGCATATAACTCAAATGTGTAATAAGATGTGATGCTTAAAAAAGAGAAGGAAAAAAAGTGAATATCACTCTAAATGGCTTTTAGAAGCATCCCATGTTTAAAATAAATACCCGCAGGGGGCCACTCAACAGAGCTTCTAAAGCAGTGGTGGTCAACCTTCATTTCAAGCATGTCACTATCTGGGGCCTGCTTGCTACTCCATCTCAAAATATCTAACCTAACCTTTTCTCAATACCACCACCATATTTAAAAATGTATTGTGTAGTATAAATTTGATCCCTAATTGGATTAGGAGTTTTGGGTTATTTCAGTTTATTTCAAATAAGATTGTATTAGAAAAAAATAATGAAAACTAAGCATAACCCTACTAAAATATTTATTATTATTATTATTATTATTAGCACCGCGTCTTACTACCCGTTCGGGTTATACGCACTTACGCTAATGTGTAATGGTAGGGTGGTTGTGAGATGAAATGGAGGACCTACAGTTTAACGTGGGATCCGAACCACGGTGGAGGCCTGGTATTCCCCACATTCACAAGTTGTGATTAATACACGTCTTGTCAGAGGTGAAGGAAGAGTTTGGAAATCAGATAAATCTGTGCCTGGACCGAGGATTGAACCCCAGACACCCAGAACAGAAGTCACCTTACCTCTAGACCAACAGGTCACCCACTACTAAAAATATTTATAACGAAAAGAGATTTTTCAAAATATACATTCCAAAACACACCATAATTGTATGATTATGTTTTATTAATGATAATTAATAGTAGTATTAATAATACAACTAAATACTAGTAGAAATTTCAACCATTTGTAAAAGTAGAAAATATTTCAATTTTAAATGAGGTTTCTACAGCCTTTTGACTTCCATTAGTTCATTAATTTTTGGATTTTGTGAAGAAGTAACAAGTATAGATGTTTCTCAATGAGAAGTGAACGATACCTATTTTTGACAAAGTTCTCAAGTAAAAATTTTTCTCGCAGATGCACTGGTACGTGTCACCAAACCTGCAACAATATCTCTTATTGTAATAAACTGGCATGGGGGAAGGCATTTCCTAGTACTTTCTTTTACTCGCTGTGAATTGCAGATCCACCACTTCAATGTGTACGTCACAAGGGTAAAGAACAATTTCCTCCATTCATCTTGAATGTCTAAAAACTTGCTTTCAAAATAGTTTTTCAAATCAGAACTAACGTGTTTGTATTGATCAAAAGCTGGGAGCCCACTACATTCAGTATTGACAAGTTTTTTCATTCAAGGAAAATGATTGAAATATTATGACCCAGCAGAATGAGTTTTGCTTTAAATGCCTGAACTGAGCTGAATAGGTTTGGGAAAAGTTTGTTTTTACCTTGCAAACGCTGTTTAAAGATGTTAAGGTGGCCTGTGATATCCATCAGGAAAGACAATGTCCATAGCCAATCTTCATTCTTTAAAAGCATACACTCATCAGGTAGTTTCCCGTTTTCTTTCAAAAACTTCAGAACATTACGGTTTGGACTCCAAAATCTCTCGAGAGCTTTCCCCTGCAGCGGCCAATCAACACGCGATGAAGTAGAAGCTCTTCATTGTGTTCCTCTCCTGATTGCACTTAGGGTGTTGACGAAATTCCTTTTTGTTGATTGCTCAAACCAGGATCTCATTGAAACTGTTATTAACTACCATTTATATTATTATTGTTATTAATTCCTTTAACTCCTGATGGGGGCGCAACAAAGGTTTGCTGCTCCAGCTATTGCTTGTTGCATTTTCTATGTCTGAAATAAAGTGCATGAAGCAAAATCAATTGGTAATAAATAAGATAATAGAATATTAGTAAAATGGTAGAGCACAAATAAAAGTAAAAACACACATCTACATGCTATAATAGCATCGAAATATTGAAGTGTTTGTAAATATGTGTAAGTGTTTTTACTTTTATTTGTGCTCTACCATTTTCCTAATATTCTATCATTTTATTTATTACCAATTGTTGCATTTTCTGTGATGGGTTATTTTCAGGTGTAGTGGGTTAACAGCCTACCTAACACACGGATCTCTATGAGCTAGCTTGAAAGAACCTACACATTTTTCTGGGAAGTTACTTTCCCATAATGTTCCAGGGATATTTTACATTCCACAAGTGACATGGGACTGATGGCTTTACTTCCCCTACGAAGGAGGCTGTTAAAGGGACTTTTATTGCTCAGTAAAAGGAATTACTAACTTGGCCTAATTAGGTGATTTATTTGTTTGCCAATGTAATAGTTTGTTATTATTAAAATAAATTTATCCACAGTGACTTTAGATGTTGCAAATGCCTTTGCCTAATGGACCCCATGTTCCGGTTTGGCCACCGCTGTTTTAAAGCCATCTAATTAAATAAAAAATCCAGGCAAGAACCATTCCAAGTAGCTTTTAGAAGAATAAAAATACTCAAATTATCCACATTAAAAAAATTATATGGGAGCCCTATTCTAAATCTCTGTTGGAAGAGTACACATTTCAAAAAACTCTCCAAATGAGGACCACTACAAATCTTTCTAGAAGCGTCCAATTTTCTGGAATTAACTAGGGGAGAAGAGGGCATAAAGAAGTTAAAAAACTTTTTGATATTTACCTCCCTCGCCCCCTCCCCCAAGATAAATAAAGTTCCACCGCTATTATATATTATAATAACGTTCTTATTTCTTAGGGCTTAGTAGTAAGTCTTATCATCATGTAATAAACTTACAATTTTGAACCTCCCGCCTCTACCCAAAATTAAGTTCTCCTTATGCCCATGTGTACTGTATGATTAATTTTCTCTATAAAAAATTATCAAATCCGTATGTAAACAAATTGATTACCTTAGAATTAGAAACAAATTATATCCACTATTCCCAAATCTGAATGTTCATTTTACCTAGGAGTCTCGAAACAAAATTCAAACCTTAGAAAACATGATAATCGGCCTCTTTCCCAAATGGGTAAAAACCTTTGTATTCACTTATGATTGTCTACTCATTATTTCTTTAGTGACTAACGAAAATAGAAACTATAGATAATTGAAAAAAATATGAATTAACATTCAGTTGAATTGGAAACTAATGGTTGAAACTCTGGTTGTTGGGTTTGGGCTCGAAATACCTCCCCACTCCCCTTAGTCCCCTGATACCAACTGTGCCTTGTCCCACACTGATATTGAATGTTGAGATAGGTGTGTGATGAATGTTAGAAAATATTTGGGAACTAAGACAGTTCCTAACATAATATACATTTTATAGAGGTTTCTTTGTTTCAAAATGTATTGTATGCTATAATGTATTTGGTGAGTATATAGAGACGGCCTATTTTTAGTGTGTATAGCCCAGTTGGCATTCCATGAAGTGAATAAATCTCCTCACTTGTACATAATGTTTTGTGATTTTGGGTTTGTAATGTTAAGAATTGTACTGAATAATTTAATTTTTATACACTTATGAGTTTGAAATTATTTTCCTATAATATTTTTAATATGATTAAATACTACCTATTTTTAAAACATACAACTTTTTACTTACATGTTATTTTATTGAATAAAGCTATCAAAACAAATTAACTTATTCAGGCTATTGTTTGATATTGGAAATCATCACAATTGGCTGAAAACGGTTTGCACGAAATATTAAAGAAAATTGAGGAGGTATCCTAAATTCACAGTGTTAAAATATATTGTTAAATATATAAATTGTTGAATAAATAAATTACTTTGTATATTAGAATCTTGTTTTAAAGAATAATTTTAAAATATATTAATGTTTAAAAATGAGGTGGCCCAATGGCTAGAAAATTCTATAATAAAGGAAGTTGATAGAACTAAAGAAAAAGTAAAAATAAACTACTAAGAGTAAGAATAAATTTGATGAAGAAAGCCCACCTAGGGAAAGAGGAAAGATGTGGGAAGAATCCAATGCACAAAGGTGACATCTTCTTCCTTTCTTCTGTCTTCTATAGTAGAAGTAGTCACACACATTTTAACACACAATAAAATTTCGGCAACACATCTTTCCTCTTTCCCTAGGTGGGCTTTCTTCATCAAATTTACTCTTAGTAGTTTATTTTTCCTTTTTCTTTAGTTTTATCAATTTCCATTATCATACAATTAAAAATGTATTAAGTAATTCTATACATTGTAATATATAAATACCTTATATTTTAGTATAAAAGACATGTCAACATTAAAAGTCCCCTATAGTTGGCGGAAACAAGATTTCCCTATGTTCTGATCAAATTGTGATTAAATTTATTTAGAATAAAATTTTACAAAATTTATATGAAACATTCTTATAAACCACAAAATTTGTATACTTAAGTAGTGATTGCTAGCAAGCTAGAAATATTCTTCATGCTCAAAATATTAAACCTCATATGAATACAATTTTGTATGTCAATCATTGAGTAATAGTAGTTGTCACCTGAAAATAATTTAGATCGTAGCTACTCAGTCTACACCAAGTGACTTTTGAGTACCAAACTCTTAACAAGAAACAATATTACTGACTTTTTTTATATAAATAAAAAAATAACTCGTTTAGTTATTTACTCCTGACTTCAACTAATAGCAGCAGAACTCATTTTATACTTGATTGTGGCTTGCATGTACATATAAGAACATAAGGTATTGTGTTATTTAATTTGACTTTTCTCCCAATACTTATTAATAATTATTATTCTCATAATTACCTACAAGATGCACACTTTGCAACTACCTATTTTAACTCCAGCTTCGTCAACATCTTAAATAACAGATTGTTCTGGTACCTTCACTATGGTATCGGAATAAAGAAGTTTCTTGAAATAACATGATTTGTAAACCAATGAAAAATGGCGCCAAAGACTATATTGAATTATTATTATTATTATTAGCACCGCGTCTTACTACCCGTTCGGGTTATACGCACTTACGCTAATGTGTAATGGTAGGGTGATTGTGAGATGAAATGAAGGACTTACAGTTTAACGTGGAATCCGAACCACGGTGGAGGCCTGGTATTCCCCACTATATTGAATTAAACGTTGAAAGGTAGATAGGAAAGGATTGATGTATCCCAAAAGTTATACAATATATTTAGTTGTGAACTGGAGGCCTGCAGTTTTATGGTAAGTGTGTAGGCCTTGCCCTTAAGTCCCTATAATTTGTAAAACACTAAAATAAGTAAACTAGTTTGCATCATTACAATATTTATTATAAAATAATTTCCTTAAGTAACTTTTCTAATGTTAGCCTTGGTGGCAAGCACGACAAACACCAATAACAAACTTCCTGAGTACCACATTTTCAAATTTAATCTTATTCTTCCTCTTCTTACAAAGTTCGGTGAAAAAATCTAACTTTATAAACTAACCACAGGAACAATTGTCCATCAGAGCACAACCAGGACTTGAACCAATACACAACCAAATATAGGGAATTGGTAGAAGAGGTGGCTTTCTTGGACAACATGAACCAGGACCACTGCCCAAAGATCAGTGATTTTGAAAATGTCCCATTTGACGACACCTAAAACATCTTACAGTTGACATACCCGTAGTGACGGGCTTATTCCTCACAGAAGGTGCAGCTAAAGACAATATTTCCACTTTGCGCTCCAGGCACACTATAAGCAACAAAAAGGGATTTCAGACTTGGACTACTACCTGGATAAATCTCTAAATGCTCTTTTTCAATTTTGGAAGCAGAGAAAACAATTCACTAAACAGAGAGGATAGATTGGAAAGTACAAAATGGCTACGGGTAAGTGGTAGAAATATTATCCAAGATATTTTCACTACATCTTGCTTTGCAAAGTGAAGTTTCAAATTGAGAGCTGCTTTGGATCATAAAAAGTTCTTGGGGGAGCTGAAAATGGCACACATTCCTCTCATTTTCTTTATCTCTTTATTCGATCTTCCTATTTTTATCTCTTATTTTTATCTTTTTCTTCTATAAATATTTTTATAGGCCTACATATTAGATAGACCCTCAAGAGGGATCCATAACCTTATTGGGGTGGTGGGAGGAGGCTCCTTAAACAAAATCCAAGACATTTTGAAAAACCTCTAATTTAAAAAAATTAGTGACCTGTAAATTACTCCAAAAAAATTAATTATTTATCATGTCAAACACACCCCAGACATTCATTTTGAACCATTTTTCAAAAATAGTATTTAATTAATAAACCACGCTTGCGTAAAAGGCTTGATTTAAAATATAATAAACGGCTTGAAGTAACACCATAAAATGCCTAGATATCAAGTCCGAACAAAATTCATTAAACCATTTAGGTTGTTTTACCAGGTACAGACAGAACTATACAGATACACTTTTTTAGGAATCAAATAGCCAAAGTTATTATTTATGCTTTTAGTGAGGATTACTCCATCTAGATATCATATTCTGAAAATTTAAAAATGACACCTGGACACGAGAATCGAACCCAGGACCATTGGTTTAGTACGCCAATGCTCTAACCACTGAGCTATCCAGGAATCGACTTGTGCCCAGGGTCATTCTTCACTCATATTTTAAGGCAAAGTCTATGATGGACGTCCGGAAATCGTCGGCTACAAATGTGTGATTTTATAAAGATCACGAGCTATCAGATAACGCAGCCACCTTCAACTCGGTAGTTGGCTTAATGGTGCCACTTGTACCATTATTATAACTATAAGGGCAGTGGCGGCTTGTCACTTTAAAAGCTGGAGGGCGCAGCCTGTTTAATTCATAAATTATTTCTAATATATTAAAAGAAGACACAAATTTTGGAATATGTTTTGCTAAATATTAATTTAGTTAAACTCAAAAATTAATATCACAAACAACATGTAAAGATAAAAAAAAACTTCACCCAAATGACGTGGATATGTTGTAGAAACTCTGCAGCTGTGTAATGTACATAAATATATAGGTATGTATGTTTTCACTTTGTTCCATACAAAATTCAGGACATGGCCTACCTAATGAATTCTATTCTCTATTTTGATCAAGAGTTAATCTTGCAATATTTGTTGTCTTAAGCGCCTGAATTGAACTATTCATATTAAGCATAGTTACAAAAATATTAAAACATATAACTCAAATAAACATAATCCTAAAATAACCCTACATAATATTATTATAAACACACACGCCACACACATCCTCAAGATGCAGGAGCACGCAGGATGACTGACAACAACTATTGCTGGTTCACGCTATACACATTTCACAAGCTTTCATTTCAACCTTAGGGAGTGCGCCTTCAAAAGAATAAAAAGCAATGCTAGTCAGCAATATCAGAAGGAGGGAAGATTTGGTTTCACAATATCAGATGCTGACCGCCTTGCGCCCATAGAAAAGACAGTTTAATGGACAAGTGATCCGAATCTATAGCAGTTTTTTAAAACACTGGGTCTATATATGTTGACCTTCCTGGAACATAGCCAAGAGGGCTATCCACTCATTCCACGCCAATAAATATTTTAGGCCCGTAGACCACAGGCCCTCCTCCATTCCCCTAGCGCATCAAGCCTAATGCTTTTAGTTGCTAGTCCTGCTTGTCTTCATCTTTAATAAGGGACTTCTAACCACTAAGTTTTCTTCCTCTTATTCTTCTTGTTTTCACCCTAATTAAAGATTCTAAATTTCTTCTTACTCATCAGATTTTCACCATTCCAAGCCAATCTCTTCCTCACTTTATCTCTCATTCTGTAGTCTATTTTTTCTAGTACTCTGCTTCTCCATCTGCTGTATCACACCATCCCCGAGTCTTCTCCTTCTGTATTTCTTCTTTTCTTAATCCTTGTACCCGTCTTCACAAATACTTTTAAAATCTCAATTGTGCCCACAACACTTTCCCTTCTCCACACCAGACCACGATCTTGTATTTTCCTCAATTGCCAATCCTTGGGTCTTCGTAATTCTCACTTTAGTACATGTTGTGGTAAAAAGTTTCTGCAATGCTGTCCACAATATAGTTCTGCACACCGGTTAAACTCGTATAGCCATCCTGGAAAATTTCCATGGCCATTCAGAAAAAGAGTAGCATAATGGCTGTCAATCATTTTATATTTTTATACTCTCGTTAAAACAGATGGGAAATAATCAATAGATTCCCTTCTTTTGAGGTTACTCAGGAACTCATATTAGCATTGTTCTAAAACATCTCATTAGCACCTGTCAATTAATCAGATCTTCTTAAAATTCCCTTCTGTATCCATGTCAACCGGGATGACACCTCCCAGTACCACAACATCATCATCTAATACTGTTCTGTATGCTTATGTCACCACAATAGAGATGTGTTGTTCGCGAACGAATGGTTTAAATTGAAGGGATCCTCTAAGCGAACTAGTTCACCTTATCGATGTGAACTAGTTCGAATTGAACGACACAATACAATCGGGAGAATTCGGCTGACCTCGGTCGCAGAAATAACGGGATAAGAAGTTGTTTTCTTTTTTTAGCAAATCTACCTCTGCGTCCCCCCACCACCTAAAGTGTCTAAAACCAAACAATAAGCAACATTGTCCTCACAGGTAGGGGTAGTCATTAGGATAAAGGCTACAAGAAGTAAAAATACAAATGCATTCTTGGAAATTAAGATATTTTAAAACTATCAGTACCCACGTGGTAAGGCAGCGCATCGCAACCTACAGCCCGTGGGCTGAATCCGGGGCGCCGACTCATTCTATCTGGCCAGCAAAATATTTAGCAATTGTGTTAATAAAAATAGACTAATAACTAATTACTATATGAGAAATATAAGGTTGGAATACATGTATACTTTCTATATATAATTATATAACCTAACTTATCCCTTAGCCACTAGCGTTATTAATACATAATTAAACGTACCAATAGCCCGGACGGATAGTAGGACGCAATACTAAAAAACTATCAATAATCGAAATACTAGTGCTATATTAACAATCACTCTCTTTTTAAATATTATTTGTGTGATAAAGACTATGTTTTATTTTATTTTAAATATAATTTTGATTTTACTTGGATCTTATCAAAGCTATCTTGAAATTCCCAATTATATTTTCACAAAAATAGCACACATTGAAAACAAATTTCTAGTAAACAAATTAATTTTGCTTAAAGATCCTCATTATTACAAAAAGAAAATTATGATTGACTAAAACTTACCTTATATTTCCCCCCAAACACATTAAACCTTTTATTTGCAGCAATGGTGTGCATTTCAACTTTTGTGCTGAAGTAACTTTTATATTTGACAACTTCATGTTCTTAAACGAAAACAGCAGTTCACACACGTATGTACAATTTCAAAATGGCATAGTCACAACTTTAAACAATACTTATAAAAAGAAGAATCAGACCACATTATATATTGGTTCATCAAAAGGTTTGTGGGCTGCACAGAATCATGGATCGGTTCGCATGTGGCTCGCGGGCCACAAGTATAAATGCCTGTGATAGGTTAACTTGCCTACAAGTTGTGGTTTAAAAACCAAATTTCTGATATCTTAGATGATTTTAATCGGTTTCTTCTCTGCGTTAGGACTTGTCCTGCTTTCGAAAATATTCTTTCACAGGGCACTGAAGTAGCCACAATACACAATAGTCCCAGCACAACCTTATAGAGTCGAGGATAAGTCATTTTTTCTCGCTTTCCACCAGGTCAAGGGATCCTTTTTGCGGTTTAATAGAGGTTCCTGTAAATATTTGTCCAACTCAATTATTCCTGCTGCGGTTGGGTTATGAACTGCAATAGTTTTATTCACTTCATTATCAAAGTCCTCCCATAATGATGAGGAAGTGAGAATAGAGTTGTTTGGTTGCATTGGTGGTATTGGCTCAGCTGAATCTTCTACCTCTATGTGAATTCTGCACACTTTTTGTCTGAGGGAAGTATAAGCGGTATTATACTTTTTCTCATTGGTGAACCCATGCCTTTTAAATCTAGGGTCAAGAAGTGTTGCGTGGGCTGTAAGATCATTATCTTCGATGTCATTTAAGCGTTTGCTTAGCAAATCTGTCAACGTCCCTACAAACAGACTTATTTCTGGAGGTAGAGTTTTATCACTGGTGAAGTGAAGCATTTTATTGTTCATAGCCTTAACAAATAGAATTACTTTTGATAAGGAAACAGTTTTTTCAGAACTAATTTATTCGGTGACCTCTTGAAATACTTTAAGTACTTCCGCAGTTTTTTCGGCTAAAATCCACTCATAAGGCGATAATGTTGCCAAATCACATTGTAAAATGGCTAGTGTGGAAACCACTGCGTCTTTTACTTTGATTATTCTGTTGAGCATATCAAAGGTCGAGTTCCATCGCGTGACAACATCTTTTTTAAATTTAAGTGATGGCAATCCCATCTGCTCCTGCATAGAGTGCAATTTTGAAAGGGCATGGGAACTTCTCTTAAAATGTTCAACTATAGCTCTGATCTTTGTAACCACGTCATTTAAATTATTTCGCAGTGATGCCTGCACAACAAGATTAACACAATGGGCAAAGCATGGTAAATGTCTCCAGCTACAAAGACGTATTGCAGCAGTGATGTTAGCAGCGTTGTCACTTATTACACAAACTACTTTCTTTTCAATGCCCTATTCTTTCACGGTATCTTTCAAATGATCAGAAAGATTTTCGGCAGTATGTCTATCATGAAAAACAATACACCCTAATAATACTGAATGGAGCTAACAACAATCACTGTTTATGAAATGTGCTATTACGGCAATAAAGCTTTCATTGTTGAATGAGGTCCATGAGTCTGTGATAAGGCATACTCCTGAAACTTCCTTCAGATTCATTTTCGCTTTCTCTAAAGCTGACTGATACAATTGCGGGACCAAACTAGAAGAAACCGTTTTACGAGATTGAAGGATATAACCTGGACAAAGCATGTTGATGAAAATTTTGAACTCTGGGTCCTCAACAATACTTAATGGATGGTATTCTTTGACTATCATTTTGATCAGCTGTTGATCTAATAATTTTGATCAGTGAATTGGAATGGGTCTGTTTATACTAACATAGTCTAGTATATTAACCTGTTGCTGTTTTGAGGCCTGTTTTGACGTAGATGGTTGATTAATGTCTGAATTCACTTCTATATCTATTATATCTACATCATCGACAGTTTGCTCACTAGCTAAGTGTAATGTGGATTGATCGATTGAGGGTACTGACTTATGATTAGACTCACTTCTAAAAATAGGGACAGTAGGGTGCTTTGCTTTAAGGTGTCTCATTAAGTTCCCAGTAGAACCACACGCTACACTGACGATTTGTGAACAATACCCACACTTTGCTTTTCTATCTTCTATTTCGGAAAAGTGATCCCAAAGTTTACTTTTTCTTCGTGGCATTTTATTTTTTTAAACAAATATATTTTTATTTAAATACAATTACACTACTGAATAAACTAAGTAACTAATCAAAATAAATAAAGTAATACTTTTAAGATGTTTTATATTTGATTCATGAGCATAAATAATTAAATAATCGTTTAATAAACTATAAAAACTTCTCCCTGAAGTTGATGCGTGATGCGAAGCGAATAACTAAGTTACATGGTGCGTTTCTCCAATTGATACCGATAACTGACTGATTGAAAGCCGTGAGGTCGGTCGCGAACGATGGGCCACTAGCCTGTATCAGATCAGTCGCGAACGAAGATCCACTAGCTGAATTACGGTCGGTCGCGAACGATGAGCTGCAAAACAAGTATTCGTTCGCGAACTACTGAACGATAAAAATGAACGGCTCATTTCAATGAACTAAATCACTCTGAGCCGTTCTGCCCATCTCTACACCACAATAAGTGCCTTCCTCTGCACACTTATACACATAACGGCTGGTCTTAATACTCCTGGATATTAATCTGGTAGATAAATATTTCTAACTCATGGATAAGTCAAAAGTGCATCTTATGACTGCCAGATGGCATTTAACTTCTTGATAAAATATATTTATCCATCACATTTTTATCGGGAGGTTTAAGTACCTGATAACTTCTATCTGGAATATAAAATGGTTGTTGTCATAGTGACTCGTTTTTAATGAAGTTTTGCCAATAAGAATCTGTTTTTAAGTTAATGTCTTGGTTTACGTGTTTAGTAAGCACAGGTACGGGCACTAACTATATGGCTGTATCCGAATAGTCTACTTGAGTAGCCCATATGCAAAACCCGTTAAATCCATAATTTGTCGAAATCGAGATATCGGTATCCATGGATACTTTGGCTTTCCTTCTTTTAATTTAACGTGGTTTCATGTTCCAAAACCCACTATAAATTCCTTAAAAATGAAAGAGAAAAGTGGGACCATTGGCAAAACCTGTTAAATCGTTGTAGCCTACAGAATCAAAACCTGTTAAAATCATCCTCATGTTTACATTTGCAAAAGCCGTTATAATTGATTAAACCCACATGGCCACTTTGAGTAAACAAATGCAAAACAAGCTAATTTTTGTTCCGTTGACAGATGGACCTATTTTTATTTTATTTTCATTTAAAAATTAATATCATAGGTTAATTTTAAAGTTTAATGTTGGCTACACTGCCTTTTTTAGAATCGACTTGAAAAACATCAGCTGTTGCTATAAAAATGTGAGGGAACATTACTTTTTCCTAGCCTAGGCTTGCAGTAGCTTTAATAATATAAAGTGTTCATTTTAATCGTGGTTTTCTATAGTATTTTAAATAATGGAAGAGCATGAAAACGAAAGAGTTGCAAATCCGAATGGTACAGTTATTATAGAAACACCTGCTGAAATGTCAAGAAAACGTAAACGACGTCCAGATGAGTGGAAGCGCAACGTTGCCAAGAAGGATAGGTAAGGTTATTAATGTATATTTCTCCCATCCTACTATCACACACACACACACACACACACACACTCCTTAAAAGTGTAAATTGCTAATATATGAAGAAGAACCCAAAAATATGATAACACTATAATAACAGACAATATAGGGCCTACAGCTCTTTTGCAAACACCTAACCTAAAGAAAGTGGCCGCCATCAATAGCTAACATAACTAAATCAATAGCCTTATCCCTATCTCATACTTTTACTGTTTATTAACCATTTTATTTTAATTCCCAATTATTTTATGTTACAGACACCGACCTAAAGGTTTTCCATCCATGCCAACATGTGTTCATGGACAAAATAGTATCTTCAAATGCAAGGAGCTGTCGATGCAGGATGTGAGAAAAATACACCAGCACTACTACAAAGACGCCAATTTACAATCAAAAAAGAATTTCATCCTCCAACATGTGACAGTGTCATCAGTGCAAAGAAATCGAGCTCAGCGGGGTGGATGTAATCCTCATAAAAGAATGGTAAGCACCAATTTTATTTTACCAAAACAGCGTGGAGGAGTAAAACGGAACATTAAAGTGTGCCGTGCTGCATTTCTAAGCATATTACAAGAAAGTAGAGACAGAGTGCAACGGCTGTGTAAAAAATATCTAGAAGAAGGTGTGACTCCACGTGAAAATCGTGGAGGTGCCCGTCAAGTTGAAAAATACAGTTTTAAAAGACAAGCTGTCAAGGACTTCATCAAAACTTTTATACCCATACAAAATCATTACTGTATGGGGAAAATTAGAACCAGGCAGTACCTAAATAGTGATTTGTCTCGAAGAAAGATGTGGGAAATGTACCATGAAAAGCACCTGGAAGAGCAACTCAAGGTTGAATATGAATTTTTCAGAAATGTTTTCAATGAGAATTTTAATATAAGTTTTAACGCACCGTATACAGATAAATGCTCAGCGTGTACATGTCTAGAGAATAAAATTGCTGACGAGAAAAACAGAGAGAAAAAACAGGAACTGGAAGTAGAACTCAAAGTACACAAGAAAAGGGCTGATACATTTTATGAAAAGCTACGTGAGGGAAATGACCATGAGAGAGTTATCAGCTATGATTGTCAGAAGAACTTGGTATTGCCGAAAATACCCGACCAGGAGGCTTATTACCGACGTCAATTATACTTATATAACTTTACCATTTGTGAGGGTATTTCAACAACTAATCAAAACAAAGAAAACACTTATTGCTATGTATGGACAGAAAATCAGTTTCCTAAAGGATCTGTGCAGATTGCATCCGCATTACATCACAGATTGTCTGGTTTAGATCTTGATGGAATCACCACAGTCCGTCTGTTTTCTGACGGCTGAGGTGGACAGAATAAAAATAAAACTGTTATATACATGCCTTCACACTGGTTGCTATTAGAGGCTCCCCCGCAAGTAAAGGAAGTTGTGATATGCTTCCCGATCGTGGGCCATTCTTTTATCCCGCCCGATCGAGTATTTGGCAATTTTGAACGACAGTTCAAGGCCAAAAGTGTAATTGTCAATCCTGAGGAATACCTACAAGTTTTTGAAAAGTTTTCAACTGTCCTTCACCTAGGTACAGATTGTAAAGTGAGCGATTGGAAACATGCCTCAGAAGAAGTATTGAAAAAGCCAGCTCAGTGGCATTTTCAATTTCAAAAAACCAAAAAGATTGTTCTTAAACGAAGTAAAACTTGTAAAACTATCCTGGTTCAGGGTGAACCATTTTATAATTTTGAAGTTGGTGAGGCTAAAACACTGTGCAAACAAGGAAAGACTTTTCGAAACACTCAGCTTATTGAGGTACAAAAAGGAGTGACTTTGAAGCCTGCTAAAATCACAGACGTTAAACGTCTTCTTATGCTTCACTTTGGTGAGGAGTGGTATGAAGAACCAAGGCTTCAATTTTACAATAACGTTTTTGCTGAGCAAATAAACCCAGTTCCTTTGATGCTAGGAAATTTGGGAGAAGAAGAGATAGATTTTGAATTGACAGAAGATGATGCTCTTGAGGAGATTCGTTAATTTGGTTTGTGTTGGACTTTTACGCATTTTTTTCTTTCGAGGGTTGACCTTATAACAATGGAAACTAATATTCCTTCATGACCTATATTTTTCCTATGTATTAATAAAGTCTTTTGTTCCAAGAAAAATATTTTTTTATTTAAATTTGTATTCAAAACCCTTATTCCCATGGATATAACAGGTTTTGTACCTTGATTCTAAAAGCAAATGGCCACCAATACAGACTCAAAACATGTTATTTCCACTGTACAGATGCAAAACCTGTTAAATCCAAACTTTAAATTAAAATAATTACTTTTCTTTTAGCGTGATATTATACAGCTTTTGTTAGTTAAACAAAATCATTTTTCTTTAATTGTTGCTAAATTTTCTATAATTTATCATTGACAGGTTAGTTGTTATAAGTTTTTTGCGATTATCCGAAAATTCTTTCAGGTGGAGTTAACTGGTTTTGCATATGGGCTACTCACTTATGCGACGTCGCGTGTGCTCGTGGTGTTGATAGCTGCATTGGCAATCACATGACCAAGTGTAGATCTGTCCGAATAGTCGCGGACTAGACCGATGCAGTCTTCTCGTGACGTTGGTAACCATGGACATGAAAGTTACGAGCCATGTGGCGTTGGTGCGGTGTTTTACTGGCAATTGTTTTAGTATTATCGTATCGTCTGCTTGAACACTGAATTACACAAATATTTCGTTTTCATTAGAGCTAAGGGTACGGCCAGACCGAGCGAGCGACTAGAATATAAAATAGAACACATTGGTTGTAATGGGAGGTGGCCACACTGGAGCGAGCGAGCGCGCTTGATAGAACTGGTTCTATTTTTCAAGCGCGCGCGCTCTACCCGGAACAGTCTAGTTTACAGGCGCTAGGCAATATTATTGTATGTTGGTTCATTGAGTGCTGGGGAAACTTCTCATTTTGAGATGATATTTGACTTTTTTCTATCAGGGATAGGTTTAACACACTTGCTATTAATGGCCTAATTTAATTGGTAAGACCATAAATAATATAATGTATATATGTAAACCCGATATGTTAAAATACTTCAATATTATAATCAAAGTAGGCCTTGACAAATAAGAATCACCATTAGTTTGGAGAGAGTATGAAAAAACTACAACAATAAATAAGTTTTAAAAATCACCTTCAGTTCACTGAGCCAAGATTCGAACCTTTGCCTCCTAGTCAAAAGCTATCGAGTGCAACGCACCATTCCGCCACTGGTGCGGCTAATCTGATTTTAAAACACTTCAGTACAGTACCATACACATTTCTCAATTTATTAATTGGATGCACTCCTACTTTTTTCTTTTTTATAAATACACAATATATATCTGTAAGAATTTTCGAGGAACAGAGATGTACCGGTACCAAGTGTCTTTGACAGAAACATCTTCTCTAACACTGATCAGGTTAACACGAATTCTCTAATGAACTAGGATCTGCTAATTACGCGCTCGCTCGCTCACTCGCCAGTCTGGCCGAACCCTAATCGATGGCTTTTACATAGTTTCTAAGTTATTCGGTAGGAAGCAGCACTGCGGCCCAAGTATGTTGCCGTTCGAATAGTTTGATGCAGTCTTCGCTATGATAATCTCTGATGAAAACCGCGAGAAGTGTAAAATCATCAAGACTGCACTGCATCAAGTCAAGTGTACTTGACTATTCGGATACAGCCTATTCTATATAAACTGAAAAGATATTTGTAGAGTTATATTTATATAAGAACAAATTATCAAAATCTGAGTACAATAAATGAAATTTTAAAAACGTATCCAACTATTGCCCACATTTTGGCAGACATCTTAGTTTCTGCGCCCACGTGATGCCATCTGTTTCCTCGCAATCGTTTGGACGCCATTATTTAACAAATGTTGAGCGTTGTCACCACTCGCTAGGTTGTAGTGCTATCAACAGGGCGCACCAGTAAAAATAGTACCAACCTTGCATGTTCTGAATAAAAATATATTATATTACATATAGCCCTCTGGCAAGTAAATTCAGTTCATAAGACGTGTAAAACATTAAAGAGGCTGATAATTTTGATCTATTCGCCAACTTTAGCAATAGCAATATTTATCCGGTAGTCATCTAACCGGCCCTAAGTGAGCTACTAATTATGGTATTGTTCTAGGAATAATAGAGGTAGAATGTAGAGGAAATGTATGAGCATTTGCTTAGGGGAGAGTAGGCAACCATTTAGGGAAAACGACCCTCAATACCCTCAGCCGGGGTTCAAACCTTTGACATTCTCATCACCGGCAACGAAGACTCATGATTTTGACCATATGCTCACTGGAGCAGGTAACAATCATGTCAATGCTGCTTGTATCAACAATATTGTATTCGCTTATATGTGCGTTTTAAGATATCAATATTGTTATAATATAGCTTTGTTTACAACACTCTTTATCTATTCTTTTTATACTTATCAATTTATAATTTAATAAATCGAAAATGAGACATGGACAAGAGAAACGAGCCCAAGCTAAGGTGTCATTTTTGAATACATTCGATTATGATTGAGATACGGCTCATTTTCATAGCTATAACCGCTCTTTCCCAAGCTTCGCATTCATATATAGGTACTTAATTATATAGCATTGCTTTCTCCTATATCTAATTTTTACTTTCTCATTAAAAGAGTAAATTTTGTAATCGTTAAAAAATGTGACCTTGAGATTATGTCAAATATTGACACTTAATTTTCCTCCGAACCACAAAAAGTTTATCTGTATAATTCTGTCTGTATCTCAGAGTGTGTGTGTGTCTGTGTCTGTATCTGGTACCACAACCATAATGGTTTGACGGATTTTGATCAAACTTGAGATTGGTGTTACCTTCAGCCGTTTATTGTATTTTTATTCTATCCTTTAAAGTAAGGGTTGTTTATTAAAGATTATTCTTAAAAATTGGAAATTTTTCGAAAATGTCTCAAACAATTTGCTTTAAAAAGAATGTCTGCAGTGAAGTTGACATGACAAATAATAATGTATTTCTATTTTGAAGGAGAAAAATTTCTTAGGGGTAGTTTACCAACGACTTATATTTCAAAATTGGATGGTTCTCAATATTTTCTATGATTAAAACAAATCTATATCATAGGAGTATATTCCATTATGAATAGCAATGTGTTCTTGTTTTTCAGAAAGAAAAAAAGTTTCACAGGAAAGGCCTAGTTTACGTAGGCCCTATAATTGTTATTGCTTTAATTCAAAATATTTTGAAAATGGCTTTAAGGTTTTTGTTAAAATCGGATATCTAGTCAGTGTTTTACATGATAACTAGTAAGGGCATGGAAAGGCCTTGGTCGGGAAGGGGAGCAGGGAGGGCTCCCCAACCTCCCGGGAATTTGAGGTACGCCTACTCCCATAGTATAAATACGTATAAAAATATTATGTATAAACATTACTATAAGCCAAAAGTATAACATTTTGTTGTGACCCCCTTAGGAAAACTAGCTTTCCACACCCTCGCTTGTTCAGTATTTATTACAAATAGTTCCTTATTTATTCAGAGTTGTAATCCTTTTTATTATTTCATATATGTTCCTACAAAATATTTATTTATTCCAGCTCATTCCTTCTTATTATTTATTCAGACTATTTGAATATATTTATTCTGAAACTTTCCCTATTCATTCCGATCCTTTCTTTTTGTTATTCTGACTCAATTATATTTATTTATTACAACTCATTCCTCTTTATGTATTCCAGCTTGTTCTTTATTTTCAAAAATGTTCCTTATTAATTATTCCTATTCGTTGGCTATTTATACTGACTCATACCATATTAATTTTTATTACTTGATCCTTTTTTATTCCTACTGGTTGTTTATTTATTCTGACTCGATACTTAATCATTTCTATAAGTTCCTTATCGATTCTGTCCTGATTATTATTATTTTTCCAACTCATTCCTTATATAATCTGACTTTTCCAAAATTATCTAGATTCATTCCTAATTTATTATGACTAGTTCCTTATTTATTCTAACTAGTTCTTTGCGTATTTTAACTCACTTCTTATTAATTCCAAATCATTCCCTTTTGAATATTATGACTCGTTTCCTACGACTCTTTCCTTATTTTTTCTGACATTTCCGTTTTAATTTTGAATTTTTACTTATTTATTGTGACTAGTTTTTATTAATCTGTGTTGTTCCTTAAATTATTCTGATGAGCCTTTATTATTTATAACTCTATCCTTATTAATATACACTATTTTTTAAAATAATAATTCAATCTTTTTTATTCCGAACCGTTTCTGACTCTATATTTTTTATTTTGACTTACTCCTCATTATTTATCCCGCCTCGTTCTTTACTTATGCAGAATTTATCACTATTTATTTTCACTAGTTCCTTATTTATTCTGACTTGTTTCATAATGAACCTATGAGTTCATTATTAATTCCAAATAATTCAAACTATATATTTATTTATTTATATTAAACTCCTAAACTATCCCGAAAAATTTCTTATTCATCCCGATACAATAATTTATTTATTATTCCGACTAAATCCTCAATATTTATTTCGACTCATTCTGTATTTATTCGTACTTGTACCATCTTATTATTCCCGGTTTTTTTCTTATTTATTCCTACGCATAATATTGATTTATTTTAAGATCCGTCTTTAAGATATTCCAAAAATGTCCTTATGTATACTGACTTGTCTCTTATCTATTCTGAGTCTTTATTCCGACACGTTACTTATTTATTTAAACTAGATACCTGCCTGATTACCTGTATTTAAGATAGCGCCACTGAACTGTACCCTTTAAGGATCTTTGAAGCTCAGTGGAGAAGGTGTAGAGGACTTGTTCTCTCTTAAAAACTCTTATAGATGTTATTTTTTGATGATTGATGGATGAATTCCATTAATAAACAATCTGTATGGAAGATGTTTGAATAAATATGGGCAGCGTCTACATATATGAATTAAGTTCCACAAATTTGATGGTGATCTAAATTCAATTAATCTCATCAGGCTCCTATCCATTGGGGAAGATTGATAGCACCGTCTCACCATTGTATACGAGCGTGATGAGATCTGCTCATCGTAAGATGAGATGAATGAATCCTCAACAAACTCAGATGAACGACTTACCAATGCGTCTCTACCATTCTCTTGAGTTGTATTCTAGAAGACGAGGCTGCTTTCCTGGAGGTGGCTGACTCTCTGGAGGAGGCTGGTTCCTTGGAGGCGACCGACTCTCTGGAGGAGGCTGGTTCCTTGGAGGTGACTGACTCACTGGAGGTGGCTGACTCTCTGGAGGAGGCTGGTTCCTTGGAGGCGACCGACTCTCTGGAGGAGGCTGGCTCCTTGGAGGCGACCGACTCTCTGGAGGAGGCTGGTTCCTTGGAGGTGACTGACTCACTGGAGGTGGCTGACTCCCTATTGGATTGACTTACCAATTGTTCTTTCTTGTAGTATTCACATGCCTTCATTATAAGATAACGAGTCTTCTCATCGAATACAGACGTTTTCTTCATGTGAGCAACAGCTTCTTGAGTCAACATCATGGACTTGGAATGCTCCGTACTGAAGGAAGAACCTTGTTGACCTGACACGGAAGGTGGACTGGACTGACTGGACGATCTTACAATATTACCATGAAGGGGAGTTTTTCCCGTTGATGACACTACCAGTTCAAGAGAAGAAGGGTCTTGTTGGCTTGATCCGGAAGGTGGCTGACTTAACGATGTTCTCTCAGATGGGTCTTCTTGTCTTGATAGGGAAAGTGACTGACTTAACGATGTTCTCTCAGATGGGTCTTCTTGTCTTGATAGGGAAGGTGACTGACTTAACGATGTTCTCTCAGATGGGTCTTCTTGTCTTGATAGGGAAGGTGACTGACTTAACGATGTTCTCTCAGATGGGTCTTCTTGTCTTGATAGGGAAGGTGACTGACTTAACGATGTTCTCTCAGATGGGTATTCTTGTCTTGATAGGGAAGGTGACTGACTTAACGATGTTCTCTCTGATGGGTATTCTTGTCTTGATAGGGAAGGTGACTGACTTAACGATGTTCTCTCAGATGGGTCTTCTTGTCTTGATAGGGAAGGTGACTGACTTAACGATGTTCTCTCAGATGGGTCTTCTTGTCTTGATAGGGAAGGTGACTGACTTAACGATGTTCTCTCAGATGGGTATTCTTGTCTTGATAGGGAAGGTGACTGACTTAACGATGTTCTCTCAGATGGGTCTTCTTGTCTTGATAGGGAAGGTGACTGACTTAACGATGTTCTCTCAGATGGGTCTTCTTGTCTTGATAGGGAAGGTGACTGAGCTACTGACCTATACTTACCATTCCGTTTAAGTGTCCTCTTGTTCTCTTGTTTACTGGTGGTGGCCGTCATTTCCCCTGGAAAAAAATGTTCACCACGAACTGGTTGTTTGGACGATGGCAGCCCATCGTCCGGGCACCCAGGGGTGTTAGGGGTGCCCCCTTGTCGCTCACCATCAACTGCAACAAACCGTCACAAGAACAATATTATATATAGTAGAAAAAGTTATTTAATTGTTGATAAAGTATAAAGCTTGCTTTTATAACTAATGGTTCTATAAAATGCTAAAAGTTGGCTAGCATAACGTTTAATAGTTTTGCTGAGAGCTAGAATAATATGAACAGAACTATTTTATTGGCGATTTTTGGAGAACATTTTGTAAAAAAATTGCAGCTAAATACTATACTTAGCTCTATTGAAAATATTTGAATAACCAAACCAGTCAAACTTTTCTAACTATAATGATTTCTTAGTAATGGCAATAAACCGTACTCAATTTTTTATATTATAACTACACACAAATGCTAAAGGTGTTTTAATTAAACCCCAACAAGAATTATAATTCACTTATATCACTAATATATGTCATTTGATAACGCTAAATTCAAGTTTACAAAAGGTATGAATTCCAACCATTAAACTACGTGTGTTTTCCAAGAAGAAATTCATTGCTGCAGAAATGACGGTTTAATATTATAATTGATCATATAGTTCATATCTCAAAACAAACAAAAGTTTCCATGTAAGTAGGAAAACTAAAGTATTAATCAACTGTCCCTCATCTTTACTCCACATCTTATCTACCAGACCAAACATCTTAGTTAACAGTATCCCTACCCTATCAACCAGTCTATTCATCAACCCGTATCAAAATCCCATCAACCATTCTCCTTATTAACCCGTATCAACATCCTATCAACCAGTCTCCACATCAACCAGTATCAACATCCTATCAACCAGTGTCCACACCCTATCATCCAGTTTTCTTATTCTATCTAGGCTGGTAGATTTAAGTTTTGTCCCAGAATAAAATGGTATAAAAGATTATTTTTTTTAGTAAAGATCTGCACGAAAAAAATTCAAACCCCTACTGATCCATCCCATGTACGGCAGCCATATTGGAAAAATTGTGTATACGGTGTGTTGTAAGGAAGAAAAAATGAAACCAATAATGGTTTGATGAAGTCCTAGTTGCTTTTGCTTATATTCGGCACAATAACATCTTTCTTTGCGATGACGATAAAGAAAAAGCATCAATTATTTCTTCATTAAGAATTGACTCTAACAAGTCTTTCTCTGAAGCTAGAACCACAAGGTTCGAAAGCCATGCATCTCCCATCGCAGACCTGAGCCTGTTATTTATTATTTTAACTCGGCTCGTAGCTCTTTCAGCTGAACAACTGGTTACGGCCAAAAATAGCAAAGTTGTAAAGACAACTTTCAATCTCTTGGAGCCTGAAAAATTTATCAAGCACCCATAAGGTTTAAAAAAAACCTTTGTCACACAGAAACTCTTAATATGTTCAGTTTCATTTTATGTTTCACTTTCAGACTCGTCATCAACGTCCATGCTTGTTTTCCTTTCATCGTGATCCTTTATCTGAGCTGTGTCTTTAGATCTCTCACTTTTACGAGGAACAAATCATCAATTGATATGCTTGAGTTAGTGGCAAAATACATTTCACTGAATGTGTTTAACTCTTCACTTACAATACTGTTGTTTCAATCGTAAAACTCACAAAGGGTTTCATTTCTATGTTTTCAGGGGAAACATTATTTGTTGTTGTTTATAAAACTATTGTATGTGTGAAATAACCTATTTATTTTACCATGTCTATGATATTGTCAGAAAGTCTATCTTCAAGCAACTTAAATACAATTCTATTTTCATATTTTTGTTCATCTCAATAATAGGTTCATATACCCAATTAATAAATAAGCCTTTTTCTTCTTATATAACGCTTTTTGAAGCTGAATAAGGGACGTAATGATTTTTTAACAACTTTTCAGTCTCTCACATCACATTAGACCATTCCTAAACCTTTCTCAACTTACTAATCTGAGTGTTGTCATTCTTTTATTATAGCTTGTACACCACCTTAGCCCAACGCCTTACCCTGTAAGCTTACTGTGACTTGATGCATTACTTTAAAAAATACCGTATGAACCACATGGAGAGAAATGATGGTTTCATTGTTCAACTTTAACAGAATCCCTTTTGTCAGTGTGTTGGTTTCACTGTCAAAGTCATAATGATTCTGTAACTGCAAAGCTAACTTCACCTCACCATAACATACTAGAATTACTTTTATGGCTTTAGTTTTATTTTGCCAACTAGTGGTATATACCCTTTTCAGTCAGTCTTTTCACTTTAACAATGGTTGCGCGTGCCACTCACCACTTCACTTGTATGTTGGTCGTCTGTCTCGAGCCACTGTTACGAGTGTACTTAATAATAAAGAGTGAACATTGAATACTTAATTAGGCCTACTAAAAACTGATTTATAATACCAGTACAAAATATATATATAATTCCCACATACATAATTGAATATTAATGAACTTATTAAAATAAAATAAATGAAGAAATTAGAACTAAATAAAGTAGAGCGAGGAAAACAAACAAAAACAAACATTAAGAAACACAATCAAACAACACACACACATATTCACATGTCATTATACTCAGCATAACATATATTCAAACTTGATCGATATAACAAATAATTTAAAAATAAAACAAAGCTCTTAATAGTTATGAACTATATTCAGGTGAGCACAAATTTTCTTTACACTTTCGAAAATTCATAAAAACGGAAAGGTGCACCCGATTAACTTGAAACATTTTCCAGTCGATACAGAAACCCTGAAAGATTTTATTCTCAGTTTAAAGTGACTCAATATGTGCTCCTTGAGTCACACGGCAGAAAACACTTCGCACACTTTGTGCAGTGTGTCGGCGGTGACGGACTCAACGATGGCTGTGATTCTCTGCCTCAGCTCCAGCAAAGATCGTGGCAGAGGTGTGACAAACCTTTTGTCTTTCCAATAACCCAACATAAAGAAATCGTATGGGGTTCATTCCAGTGATTGAGGTGGCTATCTGCCCCACGTCTCATCGACTGCTCGTGCACGACAAAACCAGCTCCCAGGGAGATGTCTGTTCAGGTGTTCCCGTACAGCCAAGCGAAGTGAGGCGGTGCCCGATCTTGTTGGAGGATGAATAAGAGAACACATTCACTTTTGGGAAATCTCTCACATGATAGTTGCGCACATGTGTAGTAACAACTGATGGTAATTTAAATACAGACAACATTGTGTGTGTAGTAACAACTGATGGTAATGTAAATACAGACAACATTGTGTGTAAAGTAACAACTGATGGTAATGTAAATACAGACAACATTGTGTGTAAAGTAACAACTGATGGTAATGTAAATACAGACAACATTGTGTGTGTAGTAACAACTGATGGTAATGTAAATACAGACAACATTGTGTGTGTAGTAACAACTGATTGTAATGTAAATACAGACAACATTGTTGTGTTATTTTATGCTATTTATGTGACCACGATATTATACACTTTCTTACATAACATTTTGTACATTCATATTTGTCAAATATGTACTTAACTTTAGACATGACTGACCGCACAGTCTGTCTTAAAATACAAATTACTTAATTAATTTCGAGTACTTTCGAGTACTGCCACATCTAATTGTTTCTACGTCTATTTCATTTTAAATAATTTATTTAATATGACAAATTATTTCTTTACATATTAATCTGGCAAACTGCTCTTAATGGGAAACGCTTCCTAGGCAATAACCTTTGCATTTACTTCAAATAAACTAAATAAATGCTTGTTGGTACAATAAATAATTAAATAGAAAGATTTGTGTCTGTATAAATTATTTTTGATTATTCTATGTACAGATAAGATTGAATTTGTAACAATTGATGTTAATGTAAGTACAGCTAATATTATATGTGTAGCAACAATTTGATATAGGAGATCTAAATAACTTATTGATGCCAGTTCGTGACTTACCATGGCGTAAATGTCGGCGAACCAGACGTGCCCGGATACTGCGAAACGCTCCACGGACACGCCGGCCTAGCCCTCCGCAAAATCCACCGAAACATCCGTTGCTCATTTTGGTTTTAATAATTAATTTAAATGAATTTCTTTCTCACAAAATCAAATTGACATCTTTTATGGTGCTCCGAGAAGTCACCACAAAGATTTATATTGCTATGCGACGGCTATAATGGAAATAAACAATTGAATTTATAGAGAAGAGCACTATGAGTAGTTCTCGTGTAGAATGACATCGATATAGGTAATGAGTAACCGCACAATGTAATTGTGGGGGTATTACGTCAGAGCTTACAATGCTTTTGTAGCGTGTTTTCTATTTACAAATGATATATATATTTACACTTAAGGGTACACATCTTAATACAACTATCATACATCAATATATACACGTTTAATACTTGGACACCATGTCCACGACATTAGTTTAACACGACCAGTCCCAAACGAACTCACAGGAAAACTAAACTGCTACCTGACTATTTGCAGCTGTCGCCCCCACCCCCTCTTTCCACATTCCAGTTACAGAGGTGGGTACACTCACTGCACTCGCAGAATAGTCACTACAGCTATACGTTACACTTTTATTATGGAGAAAACTGAATTTTACACGTTAATACGTATGCACTTAGAACTAAGTAAATTATATAAAGAATGTTTATGTACTCATAAAAGCTTAAAATGTCCGAATATTAAAGGGAAAATCCATAGAACTAGCACAAATTTAATTAATTACCACCTGAGTATGGAAAGTTTTGGTGGCAATTCAAAATCTAAGCATCCTTCCAAAATAATGTTAAGGCAATACTAGCTGTCATCATAAGATAAATACTTACCTAATTAAAACGAACTATTGTGTAATAGTTGCTTAATAATAAATATTGCTACATCATTATTATATGTTTAATGTAACAAAATGTATTATTAGTTTTTGTTTATGTACACTTATGAAATATTATAAGCAGCGGTGGGGAATCTTATTTGTGTGTGGAAAGTGGGGGTGTAGATTTAAAGACTTTATTTATTTTATCGAATACCCCTTCCCCTTTCTTCCCAGAGCTGTAGATCTGTGATCAAGGGGGTGGCGCCAGGGGGTGGTGTAAAAAAAAGAGATATTGCTCTAACCTGTCCAAATAGAAGGCCGTAGAAATAGTCAGTTTGCGCTATTATTATTGTAGGACCATCACCTAAAATTCTCCCATGATATAACTTTTAGAAGAGGGCTTGTGCCGCCCCCTTCTCCACATGGATATATCTGTATTTCACACTCTCTCGAAGAGAGAGAAGTATTAATTAAATAGGTGAACCGTCATTCTGAAATGTGTTGGTGAGAGAGATTCTTTCACTTTAATAAGGGAGGCTTCTACCCCCATGGCACAACACATTTGAAAATTATGGAGATGTGATTTCTTAGTTAAATTGTCTGGTTTGGAAATAATTTAAATATAAAAGTGTTATTCAAGAAAATCTAAATGTAGGAGGGGGGAGGGGGCATATCTTCTCGCGTGCACAACTCATTCTAAAAATGAAGTAGATGGGATTTGTTCGCTAAAATAATTTAGGATGGATACACTCTCAATAAAAAAGTGTTGTATGAGAAAATTTGACTTTTGGAGGGCTTTGTCCCCTAGGTGCAACTACCCATCTCAAAATGATTTAGATGAGATTTCTTTGTTAAAATCCTTTGCGATTGATTCACTTTCGATAAAAAAATGTTGTCTGGATAAATTTAAATGTTAGGGGGCTTATGTCCCCCCATGCACAACTCCTTATCTAAAAATGGAAATGGGATTTATTCACCAAAATCGTTTGGAATGGACACACTTTCAATGGAATAATGTTGTCTGACAAAATTTGACTTTTGGGGGGCTTTGCTACTCCAGGCACAACTACTCTATAAAAATGATGGAAATTGGATTTATTTTCTAAAATTGTTTGGGATGAACACATTTCTAATAGATAATTGTTTTATGGAATAATTACAATTTAGGGGGTTTATACCCCACAGTCACAACTTATCAGCTAAAAATTGATTGCTATTTAATGTATTCGCTATAATTTTTATGGTTGGACACATCTTGGATATAAGAGTTATTTGAATTTATGACACTGGTAAACCCTGACGCGCTGGCGTTGAGGCCCTTGAAACTTCGCCAGAAAATTATCTACTAGTTGAAGCCATTTTATATCTTCACTGCAATTAAAGAACGGTGAGGTTCTCGGTCAGAGGCTAAGAGAAAAAAAATCCTAGACTTAGCATAGTTGTAGATTTAATTAACCCAAATATGACAAACAACTACGCCGGAACTCGACCCACCCTGGCTAGACCTTCACTGACCTTCACAAACCAATCGCTCATTTCATACCATTACTACCTTAGTCACGGCCAGACTCCACTGAGATAACCGACTAGGTTGTCTACTAGCCAGAGGATAATACTGGCGCCGCCTCGGCCCCAGATGGTGAATGGAAATGTATCCATCCGCTTCAAACCAAATTCCAAGAAAAGTCAAAATCCTACAGACCCATTTCCCGGAAAGCGACTCTCACAAATCACTCACAACTCAACATCATACCTTAAACACACCTTCCTCATCCCAAGAAAATAAAATCCTTCCCATACCTGAGACCCAGTATAATCACTCACGATCACCAATTTCACCTCATGGTGCTATTTAATAATAACATGTAGTTCTTTACAGCAACATTACATTGGTATCACTTCATCAGGTAAATAATTTAATTCACGAGGTTAAGAGTCACGACAGTGACTCGGTACTCAAACAATAAATCAGCTCTTTCTAAGATGACCTAGATTGGTGATTCTATCAATTTGGATATTATTAGTCGGGCAACAGCCGTACGGTGGTTAGAGGCTAGTCGAAGAGTGGTTACCCAACCAGGGTTCACCGTTTGAAAGAGATATTATATTTTCTTATGTTACGAAAGAGCAATTTTGTCTTAACTCCCTCTCCTTCCACCGTCATCATTTACCTTCCACTGTGACGCGTGTTGTCTGGACTCTATCCCACCTCCCATCACGACTCACGTTGCCGGGACTCAATCCTACCTCCCACCGTGACTCACGTTACCGGGACTCCATCTTACCTCCCACAATGACTCACGTTACCGGGACTCCATCTTACCTCCCACAATGACTCACGTTGCCTGAACTCCATCCTACCTCCCACAATGACTCACGTTGCTGGACTCCATCCTACCTCCCACCATGACTCACGTTGCTGGACTCCATCCTACCTCCCACCGGGACTCATGTTACCGGGACTCAATCCTACCTCCCACCATGACTCACGTTACCGGGACTCCATCTTACCTCCCACTACGACTCACTTTGCCAGGTCTCCATCCTACCTCCCATCATTACTCATGTTGCTGGACTCCATCCTACCTCCCACCATGACTCACGTTGCTGGACTCCATCCTACCTCCCACCACGACTCACTTTGCCGGGACTCCATCCTACCTCCCACCACGACTCACTTTGCCGGGACTCCATCCTACCTCCCACCACGACTCACTTTGCCGGGACTCCATCCTACCTCCCACCCCAACTGCCGTTGCCGGGGCAGCACCCTACCACACCACCTCAGGACATCCTTCTGTTCCACCACGACTAACGTTGCCGGAATATCGCCGACGTTTTTCCTACCCCTACCCACACGGTTTGGAACACAACGTTACCGTAGTGACATCAACCAGTTATCCCTGAAGCCACAGCGAGGGAAAACAAGTCTTTGAGTATCATTTCAAGTTTTTGTTAAATCTCTGCTTTTTGAAGCCTTCACAAATGTCTGCTGATAATTCTTCAGTTGTGCCAATCCTGGTTCTTACTGGAAATCCAAGTTTTGAATGACATCATTAGAGCTCTTCAAAGGATCTCAAAAGTTATATTATTGTGACGCACACAACGATTTTAATGCTTTCCTTTCATAATAGCAAAAGCCGTTGTCGCTGAGACTATTTCGCTATCAACCCAGCAGTCTTCGAGACCTGAACAACTGAAATGCTCTATAACTTCAGTTAAGTATACTTGTATGGTGTGAATACTACATAATATAGGAATTACATTTTTCGTTTCCTCAGGACGAGGCCACAACAGTATTTTCACTTTGGAGTACGAAGCTTTATCAAAATTTATCACTGTATATTCTTGTTTTAAATGGTGAGCAATCATCTTACACCTCATGATGACTGTCCACAAAGTTTCTTATTCACGGGTTGGGTTTGGAATAATGGTTTGTTGTTTCACATCTTCTGTAATACACTGGTTGAATGCCGCTCATGAAGGAATAACATTTTCACCATTATTTGGTGTATACGTTTGACTGGTCAGCCAAACTAGGTATTTCATTTTTTAAAGGGCAATTTATCCCTAGTAGCAAAGGTAAAGGTGGGCTCTTGATATGTGGCAATCTGTGTTGCATGGAATTATTCCTTTCCATCTATAACGTATCTTCTAAAATGTCAATGTTGTCTGCTGCGTAATGAACAAATAGGTTGGGTACAAGATTTTCAAGAACAACAACACTGTTTTCTATAAATCTATCCAAAGTTTTCTCAGCAATAGTTGTATTGATGTGGTGAACAATATCTCAAGAAACATTACTTTCAGTGGTATGAATTATATTTACTAGTTGTTTAGAACTTGTAGTTTGATGGGCGAGTAAGCCTGTACTGATTTGTTTGGGTGCTAATGTTTTACCTTTGGATATTGCATAAACAATGTCTTGACCTAATAGAATAATGCCTTTATCAAGTTCACTTTTAGGCAAATCATAATCAAGTGAATCATCATCATTGTCCTCGCCGGACAGTAAAACCCTCATAAACGTCTAAAAACTCTCTGGGACACAGCGCCCAGCTTGGATGGTCAATTGATTGAAATCTTCAATTCCAGGAAGAGATTCGAGGTCAGGTCTGATTTTATTTGTGGCATAGAAGATGTTTTTAGTGTCTGAAATTATTGTTTGGAACGTTATTCTATTGTTTACTCTGTGTTGGTCAATTAACTCTTACAAAGCATGAATTGAAGTTATTTTTCTCGGAAACACAAGTAAGGGTAGTTTTCTGCTAATTTATTTTTGGAAATGTATTTTATCTCCATAATATTCTTGCAGTATTTGCTTCATGTCTCTGATACTAAAACTAACGTTTTCTCCTGTTTTCTCGTAAAATATTTCCAACACAAAAGCCTTGGTCAAATTCAGCAGCTAATACAAACAAGGAGTCATTGTCAAGTGAGTAGTCTCTTGAAGTACTTGTCATTTCTGAAATACATTTATTTTTTGTAATATCGTCACTCCTGCGGCAACTTGGATAATAGTGTTCATCTACAGCAATAAGGTCTTCTCCACCAATTCCACAATTCAGTGCTTCGTTGAATTCAGCAAGCTTATAGATACTTGAGGCTGATTCAAATGTCAAAACTTGGCTTAGTCTTTTGTTGTCTATTCTCTTCTGATATAAAATGCATAGATGCCAATTCACTTTGGGTACCGAAGTTCGCATTGAGGTTCTTGCCTGCTCCAAATTATTTGCCTCTACTATAGTTAATAGCGTATTAAATTGACATTATTTTTCTGCAACAATATTCTGTTGTTTCTTGATTAACCTATCAATGTGCCCTTTGTGGGTAAACTGACTGTAGCATTTTTTATGCCAAAATATTATATTCTCAGGTGAATGCTCCCTACTAATTTGTCTTTCAAGTTGCACAGTGTGGTCTCCAAATTCATTGTCAACTGGTGATAACGCCTTACTTTTTCTAAATGGTCTTTCACTTTATTAAAACCAGATAAAGTTCCTTTTATTAATTTTTTTTTGTTCTCATTATCCATGTAAAGCAAGATAAACCAAATCAGTTTTTGTTTGCATGCCAAGAAATTGATACAACTATTTCTATTTCTAAGCTATTCAGGAATTCCATCTCTAGTTAACACCTGAAACTAGAAGAGAATCTTAAAATCAACTTAATGTATAATTCATTTTATAAATTAGCAACACATGATTAAAATCCACAAAACAATGATAACACTAAATATTTCAAACACAGAAACACTTATAACTAAATCAATTATTGCTAAAAAGCTGTCATCTTCGGCCCCACATTTAATATCTCAACTTATGTGTATTAGACAATAATTTTGACACAATATTTGGATTCTTACCTCCAAAAACATTGCACTCGACACAAAACTCTACTGCATTGTCCCTTTATAAGAATTTAACATTCCGATAATTTTATAGGCGGCTATTTTGAATATCCCGTCTTATTTATGCCTGGAACAGTTTTTATACTTGTTTTTGGATTCTACGGCCCCAAAAACATTGAAATCGACACCATACTTGTATTTATCGACCAACTTAAGGATTTCCAGATTTTTTATAGCCATATTGTCCGCCATCTTTGATTTCTGCTGACACCAAGAAATTTGGCGATGGAAAACGCACTGCTCACTTCAAGAAGGTCATAATTTATATTTAAAAAATATTTGGCTATTGTAGCAAGAAAAAACCTCCAAGGTGACAACTAATGACCTGGGCCTGGATTCAATAACGGAAGCAAATCTGCTCCGGCGCAAGTATAGAAATGACCAACGTTGCGCCCAAGATCAGGGGCGGCTCGTCCCTAAGGCGCGGAGGCGCGCGTCCCCCAACACCACGAATCTCCAGTTACTTTTAAAGTTATTATTCGCACTCTCACGACAATTTTATCTTGCCATGATAGTTTCAAGAAAAATATGTTTTTTGGTTTAAGTTATTATTATTATTAGCACAGCGTCTTACTACCCGTTCGGGTTATACGCACTTACGCTAATGTGTAATGGTAGGGTGATTGTGAGATGAAATGAAGGACCTACAGTTTAACGTGGAATCCGAACCACGGTGGAGACCTGGCATTCCTCACATTCACAAGATGTCTTGTCAGAGGTGAAGGAAGGGTTTGGTAATCAGATAATTTTTTGCCGAGACCGAGGATTGAACCCCGGCCGCCAGCATAGAAGTCTGACACCTTACCCCTAGACCACCAGGTCACCTTTGGTTTAAGTAATAGCAGGCAATGTTTTTTAAAATGGCATGCTGTCAGGCGCGAGACGGTCAGCGCTTGATATTGTTAAACCAAACCTTCCCACCCCTTCACCTCTTGTCTTCAAATGGCATGCAGTCAGGCGTGCGATGGTCAGTGCCTGACATAGTGAAACCAAACCTTCCCTCCCCTTAACCTATTGTCCTCATCCTGCTATAGCTAGCTGGCTAGCATTGCTTATTCTTCTTTTGAAGGCGCACTCCCTTACGCGCCCTAAGGTTGAAATGAAAGCTTGTGAAATGTGTATAGCGTGAACCAGCAATAATAATTGTTGTCAGTCATCTTGCGTGCTCCTGCATCTTGAGGATGTGTGTGGCGTGTGTGTTTATAATAATATTATTTAGGGTTATTTCAGGATCATGTTTATTTGAGTTATATCTTTTAATATTTTTTGTAACTATGCTTAATATGAATAGTTCAATTCAGGCGCTTAAGACAACGAATATTGCAAGATTAACTCTTGATCAAAATAGAGAATAGAACTCATTAGGTAGGCCATGTCCTGAATTTTGTATGGAACAAAGTGAAAACATACATACCTATATATTTATGCACATTACACAGCTGCAGAGTTTCTACAACATATCCACATCATTTGGGGGAAGTTTTTTTATATCTTTCCATGTTGTTTCTGATATTAATTTTTGAGTTTAACTAAATTAATATTTAGAAAAACATATTCCGAAAGTTGTGTCTTCTTTTAAATAATAATTATATTATTTAGAAATAATTTATGAATTAAACAGGCTGCGCCCTCGGTTCTAAAGTGACGAGCCGCCACTGCCCAAGATGCTCCCCAAGATGCGCCTTATTTATTTGCTCCATTTCCCTATTCACTAAACAAGGCGCAAACTGGTGGCAGGAATAGGGTAACGTCATCATAAACGTCATCAATTGTTCTCTTTTCAACCAATCCTTGTGAAGAATTTACTTCCAAAGTCAAGGCTACTTTATTTTAAATCTGTAATGAAAACGACAGCATATACAAAGATTTTTAAACATTTTTCTCATAAACTAGCTATAAAATTAGAAGCGGCCTCTTTCTGGATGTTTTAGAAACACAATATTAGTACATTATTTTGTATTTATTTATATTATTAGTTTAAAGTTTAAGTTCCATTAATAAAACATTAATGTTTATAGAAACTTTAAAACTTATTTTTTAAAGTTATACTAACTGCCATATTTAGTGACGAGATGTCTTTGGACTTTGGAATACAAACCTCTTTAGATCTAGACGAAGATTACACAGTTCGTAGTTTTGTTTTATAATAATGCAAGAAATGCCATTGCGTTGTTTGAATGTAAAAATCCAACAATAAAAGGTACGTAATTGTTTTGTTACCACTGTCTAATTTGAAACAAATTTTGTGCTTGACATACGTTTTGTTATTTTAATTAATTCATTATTAATTGGAGTACAGTTATGTAACTAATTGTATTTTAAGCCAATACAATAATATGCCGCCATTTAAATTTATTGAAGTGACACTCATGATTTAATAGTTGCGCCTACTCTTGAGTGGTGTCAAATAAAAGGCGCAACTTTGCTCTCAATTGCGCCTGCTCCTTTTAGTGAATAGGGATTTGGAACATATTTCAAACTTGCGCTGGCGCAACTATTTGCTAGTTGCTGATTGCCAAACCCTTCCTTCACCTCTGACAAGACGTGAATTAATCACAACTTGTGAATGTGTGGAATGCCAGACCTCCACCATGGTTCGGATCCCACGTTAAACTGTAGGTCCTCCATTTCTTCTCACAATCATCTGAGGTAGCCTAAGTGTGTATATCCTGAATGGGTAATAAGACGCGGTGCTTATAGAAAGTATTGACACTGTACTGTACAGTACACATTATTATGTGTTAGAATAGTAATGTATTTTCATACCTCTATTGTGATGTAGGCCTACCTATCTCTATGTATAGCGTGCTTCTTTTGTTTAGCTGTTCTTTAGCTCACTCAGTCCCAAAATGGCCGTCTTGGCGTTTCATAACACAACGTTACTAAACTGATAACATAACTTTAGTATTACTTTGCCATTTTAAACTAGACATTGTTTTCATAACAAAGGTTATGGGCCCAGGCAACGCATTACAGTGCGCGAGTGAGATGGTGAAGTGAAATAAAGAGAAATAAAATTGCGTTCGTTTTTCAGCGGTTAGTTTTAGGCGGCAGCGTGTTCACTAACAAAAGTTTTACACTACAAATTGTAAACATGAGTGCGTCTACATCTGGATTGCCGATAGTAGAAAAACTAATTGGTAGAGAAAACTATTCCAGTTGGAAATTTGCAATGAAAGCTTATCTGGAGCACGATGATTTGTTTGAAGTGATAGAGAAAGACCCTCCCGCGATAGAAGACGAAGCTAAGGTGTGTTCTTGGAAGAATAAAGAGAGGAAAGCTCTATCTAGAATAATTTTGTTCGTGGAAAAAACAAATTATTCTCATATAAAAAATGCTAAGACCGCGGCTGAAGCATGGAATGCGTTGGAAAGAGCATTCGAAGACTCCGGCTTGACTAGGAGAGTGGGGCTACTAAGAATACTAGTCACTACCAACCTCAGTAACTGTAAGTCTGTGGATGAGTATTGTGACACGATTGTATCAACTGCATACAAATTAAACGAGATAGGATTTCCTGTAAGTGACGAATGGGCAGGAACACTACTTCTTGCTGGTTTACCTGAAAGTTATAAACCAATGATAATGGCCCTAGAAAATTCTGGCACAAAAATTACAGGTGATGCTATTAAAGTGAAGTTATTACAAGATGTGAAAATGGATGATTCAACCCTAACCAACGAAACAGCCTTGTTCACTTCAAAAAGTAAGTTCAAGAAGAAAACAGCCTCTATGAAGTGTTTTAGTTGTGGCAAGCCTGGCCATATTGCCAAACATTGTAGACAAAGGACTGATGGCAGGAATCATCAAAGTGTGTTTAGGCACAGCGATCACCCTAGCGAAAAGCCTTCTACTCCCCAAAGTAAGAAAGCTTTTTTGGCCTATAAGGACAAGGTTAAAGATGAAGATTGTTGGTTTCTGGACTCTTGTGCATCGACCCATATTACAAATGATACAAATAAACTTTCCGACATAACCCCAAATGAAACTAAAGTGACAGCTGCAGACAACACTGATTTAGTCGCAGATGTGTCAGGGACCATTAATTTAGAATGTGTTGTTAATAACACTACTTCTAAAGTAGAAGTGAGTAATGTGTTGAATATTCCAAATTCAGCAGTAAATTTACTATCAGTGAATAAAATAGTGCAGAAAGGCCACATTGTAACATTTAATCAAACAGGAGGTTATGTTCATGACAGTGATGGTATACTAGTCGCAAAAGCCCATGTTAAAAATGGGATATACTGTTTGGACACACCTCAAACAAAAGAAACCAGTTTTTATACACAATCTAAGGATTTTTTGTGGCATCGGCGACTTGGTCACTTAAACCGGAAAGGAATGAAGAAACTAAGCCAAATGTCAGATGGTATGGACCTTAACTTTCTAGCTGACGAACCTTGTGAACTGTGCATCATAGGTAAGCAGGCCAGACTTCCGTTCAAGAGAAGCAAAATGTATAGTCAATCAATTTTAGAGCTAGTGCATTCAGACTTGTGTGGTCCTATGGAAACAACTTCAATCGGTGGCAGTAAATACTTTCTTACATTTATTGACGATTACTCCCGGAAAATATTTGTATACTTTATACAAGATAAGTCTGAAGTTCATAGTGTATTCTTAAAATTCAAGGCAATGGTTGAGACACAAACAGGTCTAAAAATCAAGAAGATTCGCTCTGACAACGGGGGTGAATATGTAAATGAGAAAATGAAACGAACACTGAGCTCCGCTGGCATCGTCCATCAGCTAACTGTTAGCTACAGTCCTGCACAAAATGGGCTGGCAGAAAGGACAAATAGGACACTGGTTGAAAAGGCAAGGACAATGATCCTGGATGCGGGACTCCAAAAGTCCTATTGGGCCGAAGCTGTATCAACAGCTGCTTATCTCACAAATTTATCGCCTGCGACCATTCTGAAAGACAAAACTCCTCATGAAGTATGGAGTGGGAGGAAACCTAATTTGTCACATCTAAGAATTTTTGGATGTGAAGCCATGGTACACATACCTAAAGCATTGCGGAAGAAATGGGATCCTAAGTCACAAAAATTAACATTCTTAGGGCATTGTGAAAACACCAAAGGGTACAGGCTTATTGACCCCAAAAGCAAGAAGATCACAATTAGTCGAGATGTGGTGTTTCTTGAGAGCAAAGTCAAGCACGAAGTTCCAGAAGTGAAACCAAGCCCATCTCCACAATTTTTTCCAAATGAAAGACCCGGGGAAGATGAGGTTATCAACAACGTACCAAATGATTATCTAAGCCTACAAAACGAAGACGATGGTGATGGAGAGATTTTTCAAGGTTTTTCTGACACAGAAAATGAAGACGAAAAACAAGTACATGAAGAACAGCAAAAATCTATTCTCAGACGTTCTTCAAGACAACCCAAACCTAAGATATGGCCTGATCATATAAGTTGTTATGTTAAGGAACAAAATGTTTTAGATGGCTCAATAAATGTTGATGAAGCCCTGGAGGGAATAAACCATGAAAAGTGGAAGGAAGCCATGTCTAAGGAACATGAATCATTAGTAAAAAATGATTCATTTGAAGTAGTTGATCTTCCGGAAAATGTTAAACCCCTTAACAGCAAGTGGGTACTTAAGGTAAAACCTAGCGATAAAACAAAACCTCCAACATATAAAGCCAGACTTGTAATCAAAGGATGCAGTCAAAGAAAAGGACTCGATTACGATGAAACATTCTCGCCTGTAGTCAAATATACGTCTTTACGATACTTGACGTCACTGGCAGCAAGGGAAGATCTAGACATAGATCATTTGGATGTCACAACAGCATACCTGTATGGAGATTTACAAGAAGACATCTATGTGAAGCCACCTGAAGAACTGACCACCAAAGGCAAAGTGTGGAAGTTAAAAAAGTCAGTATATGGACTTAAGCAAAGCGGAAGAAATTGGAATAATAAAATTCATCAGGTCTTAACAGAACTAGGATTCACCCGATCAAATGCTGACCCATGTGTTTATTATCAACGAAATGGTAAATATATTTTAATTATTGCTATGTATGTCGATGATTTGCTGTTATTTTCAAACAACAAGAAATTGAAAGAAAGGGTGAAACAAGCACTAAACAAGAAATTCGAGATGAAAGACCTCGGTGCAGTAAGAAACTGCCTTGGAATGGAAATCACCAGAGACCGAAAAGTAGGAAAGATTTGGATTTCACAAGAAGAATACACCAAGAAAATACTGACCCGGTTTAACATGATTGAAGCGAAATCAGTGTCAACTCCGCTTGACCCTGGACTGGACTTTCAAGATGAAGACTCGGCAGAAGTACATGATCCAAGTGTCCCGTATCAAGAAGCTATTGGTAGTCTGTTGTATTTATCACAAATTTCCAGGCCAGACATTTGCTTTGCTGTTAACTTACTTAGTAGGTACAATCAATCTTACAAAGGGGTCACTGGTTATGTGTAAAGAGAATTTTCAGATATCTTAAAGGAACAATGGATTTTAAATTAGAATTCAGTAAATCGGGAAATAGAAATTTAATGGGCTTTAGTGACTCAGACTGGGGTAACAAAATCAATAACAGGTACTCAGTAACTGGCTCTTGTTTCAAGTTACAAAATGGCCTCATTTCATGGTGCAGTAAAAAACAAAAAACAATTGCGTTGTCTACTTGTGAAGCAGAGTACATGGCCATGTCCTTCACGGTTCAGGAATCATTGTGGCTGCGAACTTTAATTTCTGAAATAGATCCTGAAAGAACCGTAAATCCTACTGATGTATTTTGTGACAACAGAGGAGCCATACATTTGGCAAAAAACTCTGTTACTAATCAGAGGTCAAAACATATTGACATTAAATACCATTTTTTAAGAGAGCATGTAAACTCAGGAGTAATTAATATCAAATATGTTCCTACTGAAAACATGTTAGCAGATGTCTTAACAAAACCTCTCTCTAAGGTTAAACATGAAAGCTGTGTAAAAGAGCTAGGAATAGTTAATTGATTTTTTTTTTGCATATCAATCATAAGATAATGAACATTATTGTGTTTGTTGATTGCTAGAGGTATTCAATTATGGGCTGGTGTTAGAATAGTAATGTATTTTCATACCTCTATTGTGATGTAGGCCTACCTATCTCTATGTATAGCGTGCTTCTTTTGTTTAGCTGTTCTTTAGCTCACTCAGTCCCAAAATGGCCGTCTTGGCGTTTCATAACACAACGTTACTAAACTGATAACATAACTTTAGTATTACTTTGCCATTTTAAACTAGACATTGTTTTCATAACATTATGTACTTTATTTAATGTTGGTAATGTCTTACTGTAAATAATGCATCAATTAATCTTCACCGTATTTATGTATGTTACATGAACATCACGTTATATAATAGTGAGTAGTAGATATTGGCAGCCAACAGTTCCAGGCCTTAGTTTCCTAAACTGTTGTAGCCTACTCCTGACCGCCTCAGCCTTTACTCACGCTAGCGCCGTGTTTAGAGCACCAATAATAGCTATTCTTGTAGATTCTAGAAGAATAAGGCAAGGGATACCTCAGTCCCAGGAATGGGGATTATAATTATGTGTGTGGACGTGGTCATCCGTAGTACTATTAGCAAGGCAAATACAAATTGGATACTAACGTGAATCGCAAACAAACAAAACCACGGATAGAGCTACAAACAATTAATATTACTGTCTGTAAATGTGCCAACATTTCATTAATCGGTGAATATATAAGCCTGTTATTAATACAGGGTTCCTGACATCATAAAAAAAAATTGGTTGATCTCTCTAAAAAAGTATTGATTTTTATAT